>RSEH01000105.1:0-150164 GCA_006503475.1 Stentor roeselii
AAATCTGCAATTTTGGTTGTTTTCTTGTGAAAAGCTGGCTCTGTAACAGCTGCAAATTGATCAAGCCAAAGCATATTTTCAACTTGTTGCCAGTATGAGTGCTGGTTATAGTTTTTAAGCGCAAGCCTTTGAAATGCCATTTATATTTTAAGAATCATAATTCATTTTTATTACCTTTTGATCAGGATTTCGAAATAGAATATGCCGATTTATATTTAGAAACAATTGTTGATACTGTAGATAAGGTTTATTGATCAGTAATAAATCACAGAGATTTTGAATTTGACTTTTATTTATCAACTAATCATCAATTAAGCCTATTTGTATTCTTTTCTTATATATATTTAAGGTATTCTTATTTGGTTATATTAATCCGATCAAATCCCCAGTTCGTCACTCTTCAGAAGTCGGGCATCGTAGAGATTTATGAAAATAGACTAAAATTACGAAAAATTTCCAGAAATTCATCTACACAGACCAAATCTGCAAGAATAGCAGAAAATCCTTCAATAAGGAGAAAGACTTTATAAGAGATTGCTTGCTATACTAAACGAACTACAAGAAGACAAAAAATCTAAGACAAGAAATAAAAGACTTGAAATGCAAGAAAAAAGAAGATAAATTAGTAAACTGGAAGTATACAATACAAATAGGATTTTATAGAAATTAAAGTGGGACAAGGTTTTTCTTAGAAAATACAAAAGGAAATGCACTCAGCTTAATATCAGCATGCATTTTACGATTTACTATTTAAGATTTACCATATTTTTATTTGGACTTACAAACTTTTCCACTTATTATTTCTAATAGTTAACTAAACCTACTATTTTTTCTTCAAAAGAAGAACAGCATAATCACAAAATGACGCAATTTTCGATTCTTTAATCACTCTTTTGAACTCACCATTAATTTCTTCACTCAGGTGAGACTTTCCAAATAGAGCCAGCTTTTCCTTAAGCATTCTATCAATAAGTACATTATTAAACTCATAAAGGCTTTCAATATATTTCTCATGATTTTTATCGTTCAAATATTCCAAATAATAAGGACTCATAGATTTACAAAACCGATACATAACAACTTCGGCTTTATCAGAAATTGAATCTAAAACAATATCGAACTCGTTTTGGTTTAAAGCGAATACGTTGCAACACATTGATAACATCTCTTCTTTATTTAGTAGCCCTTTCTCCATGCAGTTCAAAAATGCTTCATCGGTCAGACGTATAAATGAAGGAATATCAGTCACTTTTGCTATACACATCATAAATAAGTAACCTCCAGAAGTTAATTCTTTTAATCGTAAATTTATCAGATGTTTCATATCTTGGATACCTTGCTTTGGAATATTTGAATGATAATAATTATACTCATTTGGAAGGCGCTCTGGAATTTTTGATAAGTAATGGAAACTTTGTGCTGAGTAGCTAATGTCGAGTGAATTATCTTCAAATAGCTGGTTATAAAATGACTTGCCAATGATTCTTGGGTAGACAAATGGAAATTTTATATAGGAGTCGGGGGAAGAATTCAGAGTTTTGAAAAAGTTATTCCAATTATTCTCTGGTAAGTCACAATGATTCATAATGACCGAATAATCGTTCGGTCTTTGGGACAAGTACTTCGAAATCAAATTACCAAAGAATTTGATTGAATTTACACCTTCAGATGACCCAAAATCAGCGATTTTTGTAATTTTCTTATTATATGCAGGCTCTGTAACTGTTGCAAAATAATCAAGCCAAAGCATATTCTCAACTTGTTGCCAGTAAGAGTGCTGATTATAGTTTTTAAGCCCAAGCCTTTGAAATGCCATTTATAAATTATTTAAATTTAATTTTCATTTTCTTTCCTTTGGATTCGATTAAAGTTAATAAATCTACCCCTACTTTCAAATTTTTGATAACATCATGGTGAGTAACTGCCAAACGAGTAGCCAATTTATAAAAATATGACCAAGTCACACCGAATTCAATTCCAAGCCAAATTGAAAAAATCATACAGAAGATAAATGAGAAACCTCATTCTTCTGATGTTTTTCTTAATTTCTATAGAAAATGCCAATTTTCACGATTTTCTTGAATTTTTCGATTGTGAAATTCAAGTGTCCTCTAATTAAGTCAAATATCAATCCTAAGTTCAGATTCGTAGAGATCTCAACGAATTGGTGAAGAATATAGTATCGGAATCATTCCAGAACTCCGGCAATGATATTCAACCAAAAACAGAAATAATTCTTCTCCTGGTCACTAAAATTTCCAATAATGGCGAAAATGAGCAATAGAAGAGAGTGCAATCTTTCTATAATTAAAATTAATACTATTTTCAATAGAAAATAAAAATTATATATAAAAAATTTTGTGAGTGGCGTCTCTAAAGAATTGTGGAAGGACTGTAAATGGAATAGAAAATTTTTTATGTTTAAAAATCTATCTGTAAAATTTTTATTTCACGTCATCTATATTTCGAGATTGTTTTGAAACTTTGGTCTGGGTCTAAAAGTGGTTTTTTTTAGTGGGTTTAGGGGTATCATATGGCTCGTGACAGATAATAACTCATCTTTATTTAGTAGCCCTTTCTGCATGATGTTCAAAAATGCTTCACAAGTTAGACTTATAAATGTAGGGATACCTGTCAATTTTTCAGCACACAACATAAAAACTAAACTTCAGAAGTTAATTCTTTTAATCGTAAATTTATCAGATGTTCATATCTAGGATACCTTTTTTTGTATACTTGATGGATAATAATTAAACTTATTTTGAAGGCGCTCTGGAATTTTTGATAAGTAATAGAAATTATATGCTGAGTAGCTAATGTCGAGTGAATTATCTTCAAATAGCTGGTTATAAAATGACTTGCCAATGATTCTTGGATAAACAAATGGAAATTTTATATAGGAGTCGGGGGAAGAATTCAGAGTTTTGAAAAAGTTATTCCAATTATTCTCTGGTAAGTCATAATGACCGAATAATCGCTCGGTCTTTGGGACAAGTGCTTCGAAATCAAATTATCAAAGAATTTTATTTAGTTTACACCTTCAGATGACACAAATTCAGCGATTTTTGTAATTTTCTTCTCATAGACTGGCTCTGTAACTGTTGCAAAACAATCAAGCCAAAGCAATTTTTCAACTTGTTGCCAGTATGAGTATTGATTATAGTTTTTAAGCCCAAGCCTCTGAAATGCAATTGATTAATTCAAATATTTATCCTTTAGATCTATCTTTAAAAGAAAGCATGTTCTAATAGTATATAAATATATTTAGCAAAGTTTTGAATCTATAGCTGATTAACTTTTATTGCTCCATAAAAAATATAATCACCTATAATCTAACAATAAATAAATAACCAAAAATAAAAAATTCAAGAATTATTCCTCTTCATCACTAAAGTTCTAATAAACAATCAAATCATTCAAACACTAAAAAACCAAATCTTTCTTCATACAATTCAAATATCAAAAACCATTAAAGAATTCTAACACTACTAAGTCTTATTAAGCAGTTGCTGCAAGAATATCTGAGTCTCCCACATCTAAAATTGATAAAGTAGAAACAGCGTGCATTTTGCCACAAGCTCTTCCAAGTTCATTGTTATCCCCAGTATAGTGATGCACTTCGACTTTACCAAGCATACAGTAATACTCAATCTCACTTTTCTTCAAGGGAAGGGTGTTGCCGGCGATGAAAACCAACTTGGACTTGCCTTGTCTGAGACTTTTCAAGGTGGATTTATATCCAAGGACCGCTTTTCCACTTTTCATAACAAGTGCGAGTTTAGAATTCATTCCTTCAGCTGTCTTCTTCCCCTTTTTGACCATTTATACCCAAGAAAATGGTTATAGTCCTTATTCGATGTAAATTCTTAACTTTCCTCTCCTTCAATAGTCCTTAAATCCTCATAAAGAATAAAATAATGAACAGAAGCTCGAGAAGGACTCCGATAAGACTCATCACATTAAAAGAAGCCAGAGAAATAGTCAGGTCGAAAAGTTCAACGAATTATAAAAATACTTCAAAGGACTCAGGGTGCGACTTGAAGACAAACCTTAGAACTCGTGAGTCTTTTCAAATGATTCAAACTAAAAGTATTGAAAACAACTTGAACCTTATTCAAAAAGCCTTTGCTGTCAAAGAAGCTTTCACGTCACCTGTCAAAAAAAGCATCTCCCCTGATAAAAAAAGTGCTGTGGATAGAAGAAACTTTTGGAATAACGAAAGATCGACGTTAGTTGAATTGAAACAGGATTGTAGTACTAGCAACTTTTTAATGAGACCTTTGAGAAATAGAGAACCTGAGAAAAATGAAAATCGGTTTGGGACTTCTGAAGAAAGGTGCAAAACTGAAGTCATTTGTTTTATAAAAGGGTTGGAAAAACTGAGGTATAAGTTGTTAAAGTCTAATAATCTGCAATAATCTGGGTTGCTATTTCAATCTGATACAAATCACAACTCCATGCCAAACATCTCCAATAAAAAATCCCTTCCTCAACTCCAATCCTTCACCCATCCAAAGCCCGTCGAAACATCCTCTATAAATGGAAATAGTCTTGTACAAAGGTGAAGGCCAGCAAGACATCTCAAAGCCAGAGCAGAAATTTACAGGTCTTTCAAACCAAGGTGCGACATGTTACATGAACTCTTTGTTGCAGTCATTATTCATGACACCCGAGCTTCGTAAAAAGATTTATTCCTGGCAATACGACCAAAGAAAGCACGGTGACAAGAAACTCTGCATTCCTTATCAACTTCAAGTTCTCTTCGCCAAGCTTCAGATCTCAAAGCGCGCATCAGTCGACACGAAGCATCTGACTCAAAGTTTCGGGTGGGACGTGAAGGAGAGTTTTCAACAACATGACGTGCAAGAGTTCTGCAGGGTGTTATTCGATGCGATTGAAGAAAGCGTCAGAGGAACTGACATTGAAAACCTCATCAGCTCGTTGTATGAAGGGAAAATGACTGATTATGTAAAATGTCTCAAGTGCAACAGGGAGTCCATCAAGTCTGACAAGTACCTGGATTTAAGCTTGACTGTTAGAAATGACTTTGAAAACATTAAAAATGATTCTATTGAAAAAGCTCTTAATAATTATGTGAAACCTGAACTTTTAAACGGAGGAAATCAGTATAAATGTGAAACTTGTGATGATAAAGTTGATGCTTTAAAAGGTTTAAAAATTGAGAAATTTCCGTATTTTCTTGTCCTTCAAATTAAAAGATTCGACTTGAATTACACGACGCTTCAAAGAATAAAGCTTAATGATCGAGTGACTTTTCCGCAGATCTTAAATGCGAATGATTTCTTAAACGGCTTTAAAGAGACAATCAAAGTTGCCACAGAAGCTTTGGAAGAAGAAGTGACGATAAAGCTTCCAGAGTTAAAACTTGAAGTTCCAGAAGATTTGGTCCTTACAGAAGTAAAAACAACGACTTATGAATCTATCATGGACGACCGTGATAAACGCCCAGTGCCTCAGGACAATGTGATAAAACAACGGATCCTTGCAGAACAAACTGAAAAAAGAAAGCGACAAGTGCAGGAGACTATCGAGCTTTACAAAAAAGAAGGAGATAACGTTTATGAACTTTTTTCTATCATGATTCACTCCGGTTCTGCCATGGGGGGTCATTATTACGCTTATATAAAATGCTTTGAGGACTCAAAGTGGTACAACTTTAATGACTCTAATGTCAGGGAAATCGAGGAAAAGGAAATCACTAAAGTCTTCGGAGGTGAGACTTCAACTTCTTCATGGGGAATCACTTACTCCGCTAATGCCTATCTCCTCATGTACCGAAGGATCTCCCCTGATAACCTCGTCGGTGTCAGTCATCTCGATATCCCTTCTTACGTCTTGGCTGAAATCGAAGGCCAACTTGAAAATGATAAAAAAGAAGCAAAGGACCGAGAAGAGAAAAGTCAAACTATTCACTTCAAAGTGTATTTTAATAAAAAAGAAGAAATTTTTACTACTAAAAAGAATAAAATGCTTAAAGAGTTTAAACTTGAAGTCATGCAACAACTTGGGATTCAGGACTTGCCTGAAAATGTTAGACTTAGGTCTTGGGCGAGTCATTATGAAGTCATGCAGGATGTTTATGATGAAGAAAAAATCATTGGCGCCATTCAGGCTTGGGATTATAAAATGATCGCTGTTGAGGTCAAGAAACCGGAAGAAGAGTGGAAACCTTATGATCCGAATTGTATGTTGTTGAAAGTGTTTTTATGGGATGATATTAAGGAACCTAACACCCTGCCGGAGGCCAGGAAGTTTTTTATTAATAAGAATGTTAATGTTACTGCACTGATAAAAGCCCTAAGTTCAGAATATTCCATGGAAAACTCAGATTTATTAATATTCAAAAAAACCTATCTCGGAATGACCTTCACATCCGAGTTAATAAACGAATCAAAAAATCTAGACTCAAACCTAACAATGATGCGTCTTTACGAAGGTTCTCAGATATTCATCGAGCGCAAAACAGAAACCCTTAAATGGAAAGACTTCATCGACCAAGAGTCCAGAAGGTTCACAATAAAATTCAACCATCCAAACGAAGCTTTAAACAACTACAACCTTCCAGACTACAAACATTCCGTAATAATCGACCAACAAAGCACTCTTTCCGAGTTAAAAAAGTTGATAAGTTCTAAAATCAACCTTCCTGAAAATGAGTTTATAATGAAAAGAGGAGGATCTCAAAGTCAAGAACTAAAAGACATGAGCAGCAAGCTAACTTCAATGAACCTAATGAACAACTGCATTATTTTCATTGAAAAAGGCGAGCCAACTCTTTTAGGTCAATACAAAATTCTCTATAGTTTAGCAGAAAAGCCAAAAAGTTCTACTCCAAAGTCTCATTGTTACTCGTTTTTAGACCTGTTCGAAATGATCACCAGTGCAGATTCCACAATACTTGAAATAAAACAAAAAATCTGCTTAAAAGCTGCAGAAATGTACCCAACAATAAACTTAAAACCTGAAAGACTTCGTCTTCGTGATAGAAACCAAGAACGTCTATTGAAAGTGATGAAAAATTCAGATTTGTTAAGATTTTACTCAGTTTACGATAAAAAAACAATAAGTGTTCAAGTGATTTCAACAGAAGAAAGTGAATTTCCAGCTAATTCAATAATTTTAAATGCCAGGAGGTGGAACCCTTCAACTTGGGAAATTTCTGAACCTGAAGAGTTTTTAGTTGATAAAAGCCTGACAATGTCTGAACTCGGTTCAAAGTTTTCTGAGTTTTATTCAATTGAGGTAAAAAGTAGTTAGAATGAGAAAGTCATGGCGACGAAGTTGGCTTTTGGATACGCTTTCACACCGACCGACCTGCTTAAAGAGAACTTTTTGAAGCTCTCAGTCCAGACGAATTCAATTTCCCAGTCCCCCTGGTATATCTCTGTCGATGGGGTCTTGTTTTTGTAAGGGATAAATAGTGTCAAAAGCTCAGATGAAGCCACTCGTGAACTCACTGAAGAGGAAAAGAAGAAATTCGAGAAACCGAATAAAATCAATTATTATGACTCTGGAGTCTCTTCTGGGTGGAAATACGTTCCTCCCAAGGAAAAAGGAATAAAAATTAAAGTCTCGAAGGTGCAAGAAGAGATTTACAATGAAAAAGAAGAGGATTTCAATGAAAAAGAAAAAGACTCTATCATAAAGAACGAGGAAAAGGCTTTCGTTAATGACCCAGACTGCCAAGAAATCGCAACTGGCACTGAAGACCTGGACTTCAATGAAAATACCGACGTCGGCACTGATGTGTCTGGGGAAAAATCTTCCAAGTAGTAAAATTATTCGATTAGATCGGGTCTTGTCTTTTCGTCGAAATCATTGAAAGTCGGTCTTTAAGAAGGACTTCCAAGTCGTTGGTGTTGTTGTAAGGCCCAACGGCTTTAAGGATTTGATTCAACTCTCGAGTGTTTTGGTCTTTTCCTACCTCTTCCCATAGTTTGAATGAAAGTTTTTCGATATCGGATAATTCGAAGTTACTTGCTTTTGAACTGTTGTCTGAGATGTACTTTTCTAGAACTGAACGTTTTATTATCCCGCCTGTGATGTAATGTAAAATTGACTTGGTTTGTTGGTAGGTTATTTGGTTTTGCTTTTCGGTGTCGTAAAAGTCGAATAGGTCTTTTATGTCTTCTAAGATTGAATTTGGAAGCTTGTCTTCACTTGCTATTGTTATTTTTTTTTTTAGTTGTTGGTTTGATCGACTTACCATTGGGATTATTGGTTTATTGGATTTTTTTGAATATTTTAAGTTTTGGGATTTTTTTTCATTTGTGGGTTGAGAGAAGATTTTTAGATTTATTTGGGTTTAGGTTAAGTTTTTTATTAGTAAACTTTAAAATTTGTGGAAATTTATTTCCTTAGTTTTCTGGTTTCTGAGTTAGTAATTTATGAAAAGGATCATTCATAAGCTACATTTTATATAAATCTTTTATAGTTATCTGAATCAAAATAAAGAAATTTGAATAAATCAATTAATTATCCAGTTACTCGATCCTAATACTTCAAGAAGACAACACCCTGCACGACCAAACAATAACTGATCCTATTCAAAATTCCAAGTAAAATTTCATTACTTTTCCATAAATAATGGCTTATCAGTACCTCAAAGACTTCTTCAACACCCTGCTAATTCCAAATCCTCTAAAAAAACTGATAAAACACCAGGTGAAAATCGTAAACCTCAACATAAAAAAACAGATAAAACTTCAAAGTCTTGTAATTCCAAAACCTAAACATTTCAAATCCAAGCCTTTTTTATCTGAACCTTCAACTTCAAAGCCTTTAAAATTTAATCAAAAAGATTATCTTGTACATTTCGATGAACATCAAAAAAAATCTGAAGAATTTACTCAAAAATTGTGGAAAGAAAAACGTGAAAGAAAAAAACAGAAAGTGAAAAGAGATCAAAGAGAAAGAATTTTAAGGATTTATGAAGCGGAACAGGAAGGGAGAGTCAAAGAACAGGAAAAAATTTATAGGCAGCTTAAGAAGGAAGAAAAACATAGAAAAGAGCAGATGAAGATAAGAGAGAGGCAAAATAGTCTTTCGTTGATTAGGGAAATTCACAGTAAGGAGTACAGGAAGGTCAAGTCTGTGACACCTTTGTTTAAACAGATAGAAAAGAACTATACTTTGAACTATGAAATACCTGAACTTGAGAAAAGGAAAGAAGTACTTAGGAAGAAACATGAAATGTTCAAACCGATGGATCACCAACAAATAAAAAACCATTCATCTAAAACAAGCCAAAAATCATCACCATCCAGTAAAAACCCAAGGTCACCGTATTCCGACCATCCAATTCACTTCACAAAATCCCGAATAATCGACCGTCTACTTGCCGAAGACAATGCAAAAATCCAGGCAAAACTCGAAAAAATCAGATACAAACAAGACTTAATGTCAAAACAAAAAAAGTACTCAGAAATAGTTTCAGAAATTTTCACCCCTTCAGCCGACGTACTAAAACAAAAAGAACTAGAACTAATCAAAGCGAAACTAGAAAATCCTGTATCAAAAAGGTCTTTTTTAAGAGCTTTTAATGAAAGTCCCTCTAAAAACAAGCCTCAAAGTGCATCTGCCAGAAGAAGACCAAAAAAGAACTTGATTGAAAAATTTGTTCAAGAGAAAAAAAAGATTTTTGTTAAAGATTACATTCAAGAGATGAGAGAAGCTCGAAAAAGAAGTTTTAGTTCGAAAAATATTTTAAATGACCCTGAATCGATTTTATTTGACTTGAATAAGAACACGAGATATTTGAAGAGGAAAATTGAGGATTTGGATAAAGAAGCTAGAAAAGAAGAGATAAAAATCGCGTATCTTAGTCCTTTTGACTCGAAATCGTTGGAAGTCACTGAACATGTGAATGGTTTGATTGTGAACTCGATAAGGGCAAAAATCGCGATTCTTGATAAAATAAGTTAATAAATTATTTAGATTGATTATGGATATCCGATATGATGAACAGCTAATACTTGATGCCGGCCTCAATGTAAGAATTTCTAAAGGTCTTTACTTTTGTGATATCTTGAGAACGGAATTTCTGGAAGAAGTTTCTCAGGAACTTGGGATTATTTATTTACAACACATTTCAAATAACTCGAAATATCAGGTTTTCTTAGGGATGACCAGTCCCTTGCCAGAGTTTTGTATATGTCTACTCAAAGACTGGTCAATCCTAATAAAATCCAAAACATCATACCGATCCCTGCTGATTTCACCGGTATCTTCATTTGCAAATCCGATGCCAAACACTATCACCCTTCTCTTAAACTCATCAAAGCAAACATCCTACAAGCTTCTCGGTCTAGTATCCCTCTACCTCTCATTAAAAAACCCAGTAGTCTTCATCGAGCTTTTCAAAAAGACTAACTTTTCAGAGCTTTCCCTAAAAACTCTAAACTCAATTCAAAACTTTCTATTCATAACAAGTAAACTTCCTTACAAAACCTTACAACTAAACATTCTAGAAGCAAAAGACCTTCTAAGAACAACAAAACTTTTAAAATTTCATCATTCAGCCTATATCAAGCCAGTCCTTCCCACAGAGTGCATCCAATCAAGACAATTAAAAAAGCTTCAAACTGACCTTTACGAAATCAGAGAAAACAGTGAATCAATGGAATACTCCCCTACCCAAGAACTAAGTTCAAAAATAAACAGTAAAAATAAATAGGCGTCAAAAGAAGTCCGATAAAATCCATCCCAAGTCCCATCCCCGAAGAGCCGACTCACAAAAAGTCAATAAGTGAATTCGCAGATTCATTAAACGGACTAAAAATCCACTTAACACCTTTGAACTCTCCTCGACAACTGAGTTACTCAATAAGTGAAATCAAGGAAATCATGCAAATTTCACAGTTTTCTCGAAATTCTTTGAAAGACTCGAAAAATAACTGTTCTTGTTCCTATTGCTTAATTTATTAACTAGTCTATTATTGTTGAACGTTTCAAGTAAACTACTGTCTCGATGTGAGGTGTTTGAGGAAACATGTCAACTGGTTGGATTGAAATCGGCACAAAAGCCGGGCCACGGATTTTTGAAGTCTCTGGGCAGCAGAGGTCTGAAAGGTTGACAAAGAGACTCACTGGGTTGCAACTAACGTAAACAAGATGGTCAAGACCTTTAGTCGTTCTCAGACATTGCAAGATACTTTTATGAAGACCACTTCGAGGAGGGTCAACAACAGCGAAAATATTTTCTCCTGTTAAATTTTTAGTGACTTCTTTGATAAAATCTTCAGCTTTTCCTGTTTTATATTCTGCGAAGACCCCGTTGATTTCAGCATTTTTTATTGCATCATTAACGGCTTCAGGGATGATTTCAAGGCCTATTACCTTTTTGACCTTATCAGCGCAAGAGATCCCGATGCTTCCAGTTCCGCAGCAGACGTCTAAAAGTAAATCTCCATTCACCAAATCGACGACTTCCTGGTAAAGAACTTCACATCCCAGGGTGTTAACCTGGAAAAAGCTAAGAGGAGAGATTTGGTATTTTTTTCCTAAAATTGTCTCGTTTATGAAACCAGGACCGCTTAAGACTTTCACCTCAGAAGGTAAGACTAAAGCGACTGTCGTGTAAAAAGGGAAGATTTCTTGTAATAGGGATTCAATCTTTGATGATTCTTCTGTTTCGCTTATGAAGATACTGGCCATTGTCTCGTTACTTCGACTTGAGTGACGAATCGTGGCTTGTTTCCAGATACCGGAGTTTAGACGGGTGTCGAATACTGGAATTCCACTTTTTTTTACGATTTCTTCGATACGCTCTGCGAAGGTTTTTGCCATTTCGTTGATGTGGCTGCAGGGACGAGCGGATTCGATTTTTAGGTTGCCGGCTGACATTTTACCGTTGGTGAAACCTACTCGAATGGTAGACTCATCAAAGAACCCAATAGTAAATTCAGTCTTGTTGCGATACTCTTCAATTTGAGGACTAGGTTTAACTTCTTTAACATAAAGACTCGATTCAGCACTACCACTCGGAATCCACTTAGGAAGTCCCGAGCCTGTCTTTCGCGCTCTAATCGTAACATCTTTAATAAATTTCAAAAACTCCGATTCAACCGCCAATCTTTTTTTCGCAAGTTGTTCATTATACGGTAAATTCCACCAGGGTGTTATTTTATCTCTAATGGGTCCAAGTTCTTCACATTTCCCTCTAATTTCAAAAGGTCTAGGAAGAAGTAGTTCTTCAACAGTCTTTCCTTTAATAGTCTGCTGATCATTTGCCTGCTTAAGTTTATATTTCTTTCCAAACTCTTCCAAACCTTTCGAAAGTTCCAAAAACCTATTCAACATCTCAACATTCGGAAATTCCAAAAAAGCAAAACTTTTCTTCTTGGGCCTGGCAAGAACAATTCCATGTGAATCAGGCAAGATACTCTTAACAATCTTCGCAAGTTTCTTTTCCGAGATCCACTTATCCAGTCCCTGCCAGCAGATCTTATTCATTATAACAGTCCTAATAAAAATGCAGCTTTCAACGCGTTCAGGAATGCGAATCCGCCGTTCAGTGCATGACAAGATTTCAGTTCCAAGCCAAAGTCAGAACCGTACCTATCTAAGCAGTCCATGTTCAATGCAAGGAAAGTTGCCACTTCTGATTAAGGGCAAAGTGGCTTTAGAAGTATCGAAAAAGTTTTACTTAAGACCTTCTCAAATAGTAGACCTTGTCGTTGCCAGTGCAGGGGAGACTGACCAAGGCCTTGTCCGTGATTACAATGAAGATAAATTCGTGATAATCCAACAGGGAAATCTTTTCTTTTTCGGCGTTTATGATGGTCATGGCGGGGGCCGGTGCAGTGAGTTTTTAAAGCAAAGTCTTCATGAGTTGGTTTTAAATGACCCAGACCTTCAAAATGACGCAAAAAATGTGATTCTTCGAAGTTTCGTCCATGCTGAAAACCTCTTCATTGAAGATGCGAAAAGAAATAATTTTGACAGGTCAGGCAGCTGTGCTTTGATTTGTTTGATTATTAAAGATAAGTGCTTTGTTGCTAATCTTGGAGACTCCCGAGCGGTCCTCAGTTCTAATAAAGGAATGAAAGTGTTTCCACTGTCAAAGGACCATAAACCTGCAGATGAGTCAGAAATGGCGAGGATTGTTCAGGCAGGGGGATATGTTTATCAAAATAGCAACTTTAATGCAGTTCCTGCCATTGTAGGCCCACATCGAGTGTTTCCTGGAAGACTTAGTGTTTCAAGGACTATTGGCGATATTCAGGCGAAGTTGGTGCAGTATGGAGGCAACTCTAATGTTATTATTCCTACTCCTGATGTTAAGAACTTCAGGATCACTGCTGAACATGATTTTATTGTTTTAGCGTCTGATGGAATATTTGATAGGATTGATAACCAGAAGGTTGTTGATTGTGTTTGGGAAGCTTTTAGGGAAAACTTTAGGATGAGTGTTCAAAGCCGATGCCAAATTGCTGCTAAGAAGGTTATTCAACTGGCTTTTGAGAGGAAAAGTACTGATAATGTAACTGTTATTATTGTTGCTTTTGCCAATGTAATTGAGTAATTTTAAGTGATTGTATTATAGTTCAGTAAAGTGAGAGGATTTTTGTGCATTAATTGGGTTTAGTCGATTTTGGAGGGGAAGGGATGTTCTTATGAAGGGTTTGTGATAAATGGAAAGAAATACTTTGTTTTTCTATGATCAGCCTTCACAGAGGGTTAGACCTGAAAATGTTTTTTTAAATAACTTTTTTGAATCGCCTTTTGTCTTACATGGAAAAGAATTTAAAACCGTTGAGCATTTCTACCAATCCAGTAAGTTTTCAGGCGAGTACTACGAAAACATCCGCAAAACAAGTACACCAGACGAGGCCAAAAAGCTAGCTCGGAAGCTTCCATTCAACTTACAAGAATGGGAAGAAAGAAAAGACCAGGTGATGAAAGAAGGACTTTTTGCAAAATTCGAGCAGAACCCAGAATTAAAACAACGTTTAATTGAAACAGGAAATTCACGACTAGTAGAAGACAGTCCCAGAGATGCTTATTGGGGAGGAGTGGTTGAAGGGTCATGCAATCGACTAGGTCAGATGTTGGAAGAACTGCGAGAAAAATACAAAAGTGAGGAAAAATTAAGTTACTTTAATTAGAGGAATTAATTTTATATATGGAAGAGTTTTTTATCAATAAGTACGGACCTCAGGCTTTGGAAGTACTTTCAACTCCTCCTATGTTTTCAAGCATCAGGGTCAATGTTTTGAAGATTGATGTTCTGAGTGCTGTTGAAGATATTAGAAAGATCTATCCTGAAATGGAAGTCACTGTGCATCATTTGATTCCTGATTTAATCTTGATTAGGTCTCAAGGACCTTTTGAACATCAACCTGTTGGAATAGAGGTTTATGTGGATTATAAATGTGGAGAGGCAGTTCTGCGAGGTTCCCACATCTACAGTCCAGGAATCCTAGGCAGTTCAAGTTCATGTAATAAAAACTCAGTTGACCGAGGCACTTCAATCTCAGTCTTCGCAATCGAAAAATCTCTTCCACGAGGATTCAAATCTCAAATCTCATCATCAAAATACTTCTTAGGTAACGGTATTTCCCACCAATCACGAAAAGAAATAACAACCAACAACAAAGGTCTAGCACTGACTCTAACATCTCCAAAATGGAAGATGCCGAGTTTCTCAAGTCTTTCACCATCCTTATACTACCCTCAAAACATCGGCAGTGCAAGTGTAGGCCACATCTTAAGAGTAAAGCCCAATCAGCCAAGTTCCTCAGACCAGATCCTTGACATGTGCGCAGCTCCAGGTGGAAAAACATCTCATTTATCAACATTAATGAACAACCAAGGCTCAATAACCGCCTGTGACAAGTCATCATCACGACTAGATTCACTTAAAAGTAAAAAAAATTAGAACACCTTCAAGACTGGGACGTGAAAAACGTGGAAGTCAAAAAAATGAACTCAACAAAAGCTGAAGAAATTTTCGGCTTCGAGGTCTTCGACAAGGTGTTGCTGGACGCGCCTTGCACAGGACTTGGCCAACGTCCTCGTTTGAGTTACGCCCGGGTTAACATCAAGCAAACCGCCGGGTACTCAAGGGCTTTGTTGGTCTCTGCCTGCAGGGTGTTAAAAGTATCAGGACTTCTACTATACTCAACCTGCAGTATAAGTGACGAAGGTAATTTTTCCTTAGAAAATGATGAAAACATCGCCTGGGCCTTACAACATCTTCCTCTAACCCTCTTAGAACAGCCTTTCTACCTCGGCGAAAAAGGTCTCGCAGGCCTCACACAGACCATTCCAGCAATGACTGACTCCGGTTTTTTCATCGCCTTGCTACGCAAGACAAGTACCATCGAGCATTTATAAAAATAATAACCCGTCGATTGCATCCATAAATGTCTTATTCTTATTTGTTCAAATACATCATTATCGGCGACACAGGAGTAGGAAAGTCGTGTTTGTTGCTCCAGTTCACAGACAAGCGTTTTCGACATGATCACGATTTGACCATCGGCGTCGAGTTCGGCTCGCGAATGATTCGAATTGAGGACAAAGACATAAAATTGCAGATCTGGGACACTGCAGGACAGGAAAGTTTCAGGTCGATCACACGGTCTTATTATCGGGGAGCTGCTGGGGCTTTACTGGTTTATGACATCACACGACGGGATACTTTTACTCACCTGTCGAACTGGCTTCAAGATGCAAGAGAAAATGGAAATGCGGACATGGTCATCACTCTTGTTGCTAATAAAACTGACCTTGACTCTAGAAGGACTGTGACTACTGAAGAAGGGCAGAAGTTCGCTAGAGATAATGGATTGATATTTGTTGAAGCTTCAGCGAAAAATAGTACTAATGTTGAGCAAGCTTTTGAACAAACTGCTCAGGCAATTTTTAGTAAAGTTAAAGAAGGAAGCTTGGATATTACTAGTGAAACTTGTGGAGTTAGAATGGGCAACAATGCTACTACCATTAATCGAAATCCTCAACAGGCGAAGAAAGACTGTTGCTAATTACTTTAGTGAATGAGTAGGAATAGATTTTTTTGGGATTGAGTTTTAGGTTGTTTTTGGTTTTATGAGTTGAATTTGGAGATTGGATGGAATTCTAAGATTTTATGATTTTTTTTGGGAGTTTGGGCTATGCATGGAAAGGATAGGTTTAGGTTTATTAATTAGGGTTTTTGTTGAGGAGATGATGTTGTTTTTATGGTAGTTTTTTTATTCTTTGGAAGGTTTGAGGAAGTGGGTCATCCAAGTCAAAAATTTGGAATTAAGATATTGTTGTTTTTTTTTTTGATAATTAAATTGAGTGAGTTGAGAAAAAATGTGCTTGTACTGATAAGCCTTGGTATTTGATAGAAAATACTGTTTTATTTATGTAGATATTTGTGATACAGGTAAAATAGTGTCTAGAGAGTTTTAGAAATTGCAGCAAGGTGTTGTTTACTATAAGGTAAAGGTTGGAACTATAGATACTAATAAGAGCTCTTTGCTTGATAGAGGTAATGGTTTATTTAAATCATAAGACTGGCTTAGTAGGATAGCTTTATTTCAAAGTTATAAATGTTTTATTGTTTAATGGTCAAATCCATTCTTGTTGAAGATACTCGAGTTGGAAAATCTTGCATATTGATGAAATTTATCGAAAATAGATTTAATGAAAAATATGACATGACTATTATGTCAAAATGGAAATTCTGATTCTCGAAGTTGATGATGATATGTTTGTTGACTTGCAGATCTGGGACACTACTGGGTAAGCAAGCTTCAGGTCTATCACCTATTCAAACAATAATGAAAATTATTTAAAAGAAACTTGAATAAATAAACCCTAAACCAAAACCTTTTATTTCCATAAATTCCAAGAATATGACATAAAAATATCCTCTATTTACCCTTATCCATTTTCGCAGGTTCAGCCACCACAGAAATCAATTTAATAATAATCGACTTGATAAAAGGAATAACCTTTGCCCTTCCAGCCATCAAATCCCTATACTCTTCCTGAGCCTTCTGAAACAAAGCAGGGTATCTAAAGAACAAAGTTTTAAGAGCTCCAGTTTCCTTATTCTCCTTATTCAAAACAGCGAGCAAGTCACCAGCAGAGATTTTTTCCTCTCTTCTAAACAAGTTATTAGTAACCAGTTCAATTTCCTTCGCAGCCAACCTAAAATTAGGGTTTTTAGGATAAAAGGTATCCGAATTCCTCAACAAGCACTTGCAAAGTCCCCTTACATAAACATCTAAAAAACAAGCAAACCCATCTTTTGTGATTTTTCCTTCATCTGAGACACTAAAAACATTAAAAATCGTTTCAAGTTTCTTTAAAAGGTTTCCAGAACAGGTAAAAGCGACAACAACTACAAGTTCCAGTGTTTCTATTCTACTTAGTCCTCGAGTATCAAAAAGTTTAAAAACTTCATTTAAAGTACCGATTTTATTGGAAAAACAAATCATTTCTTCAGGTTTCTGGTAAAAAAGTGGAACAGTTGTTGTGTTTTTCATGGTTATTCTACTGAGAACCTGCTGAAAAGAGTCAATTGTCCACCCTGCACACATGTCTTCTAGACAGATAGGGAGACATGAAGGTGTTTTTAATGTTTCAAATTCGAGGTTGAACTGGTTGAGTGTGTGAATCGTTGCAAAGTCCATAAAATTTAGATATTATTAAAAATGATATCTAAAGTTTAATGAAGACATTAGAGTTGTCATTTAAGAGAACAGCACTGAAGTCTTTATTAAACTTAAGATATCATTAAAAAGAGCAACTCTAAAGTCTCATTAAACTTTAGATATAATTAAAGAGAACAACTCTGAAGTCTCATTAAACTTTAGATATAATTAAAGATGACAGCGCTGAAGTCTTCGAAACAAGACGAGCAGGACTTTTCGACTTAGTTATTCGACGCAGTTTTTCACTTGACAGGTACTTCGAAGGTGTGCGTGTCGGTGTCTTAACCGCATTTCGCATTTTTCCAGCGACTAAGACCCTCTTATCCTGCAGTTGCTTCCGAAGAAACTCCAAATGACTCTTCAAATAACTCCGAGCCTGGCCTTCATGTGTCAATTGACTAGTCAATTCCTCTTGAATCTGTAAAAACTTATTTTTTTTCTCATTAACTCGAATCATTAAAAGTCTTCCTGAGTATCATTCACGGGTTTCAGTTAAACTTTTCACATCTTTTTCAATTTCAGCGATTTTCGCTTCAAAATCATCGACTCGGCGGTCTTCACTGAAGCTGCTCTGCTGAATGACTCTTACACGAAATTCCAGGTTTAAGTCATTTAAAGTTTTACTGAGTGCTTGGTTGGTGGACTTGAGACTTTTTACTTGTTCTTGCATTTCCTCTAACTTTTCATCATGTTCTTTCTTGATACCTGAGAGTCTTCTCATATAAGAACCGATTTTTTTTTCAAGGGTTTCTTTTTCAGCGAGTCTTTCACTCATTCTAAATCTTAAATCATCAGGTGAAATGAGACTTTCAACTTTTTTCATTCTGCTTTCAATGATCCTCTGTAAAGCTTTTTTTTCTTGTTGTACCCGGTTTCGGTCTAGGTACTTCTTTATGTCGAGAGGGTACTTCGCACTCATCGGGTTCAAATGAAGTGAAAGTGAAACCAAGGAATAATTCACTCCAAAGATATAAAAAAAAGCTTCACCAACTTCATCTTTCAATTCATTGTCACTTAACTGTAAAGACCTAAGCGAGTTGTTCGTCTTAAGTGAATTGGCCAAAGCAACACCTCCAGTTGAATGAATTTTATTACTAGCCAAGTCAATTCTTTCAAGAGTTGAATTAACCAGCAAAGCTTTCGCAATTGCCAAGGCTCCAGAGTCCCTACAGGAGTTATTATTCAAAAAAATCATCTGTAAAGACGCATTCTTCCCAAGTCCATTACAAAGTTGTAAAAATGTCTCAGTTTTCAAGAAACAACTGGAAAGGTTTAAACTTTTCAGTCTTCTATTCAACTGTAAAAACCTTTCTAGAACTTCCAGGTACCCTGCCAAGTTGTTGCCTTCAAGGCTAAGGTGTTCCAGGTAGTTTTCCTTGATCATCGCTTCGAAAATCTTATAAGCTGACGCTTGCGTCAGCTGATTATGCGCCAGGTTAAGTTTCGTTAACTCGCTATATCCGTAGACCCCGAGAAGTAGAAAGGAAAGTTCTTCGCCGGCGACTTCTTCAATTTGATTGCTGGAAAGGTCAAGTTCTGCGATTTTTGTAGTGACTAAAGCCTGGCAGAACTCTTTCATCACGGCGCCTTTGAGATTGTTGTTGCTCAGGCTTAAGTAGTGCAAGATTCGGTTGTTTTCAAGACCTAGGATTAAACATTTAAGACCTTCGTTGCCCAGTGAGGTGCCTGATAAGTTTAAAAAGGTTAAAGTCTCGCTTTTTAAGAGTTTTAATAAAGAATCTGATGAACCGATTTTGTTTCGGAAAAGAAACTGATGAGAACTTAAGTTCAATGAGTGAAGACTTCGGTGCTTTGATAAAAGCTCCAGTAGTTCATTTGAACCTGATGGGGACAGGTCTGTACTGCTCAGGTCTAATGATACTAAAGAGAGGTTTGGGAGAAGGGACTTCGCAAGAAGTATCAAATTCTTGTCAGAAAGTCGATTTTTTGAAAGATTCACATGAGCCAGGTTCGACCGTTGAAGAAACTTTTGAAGGACTGAAACTGTTGCAAGGCCAATTTTGTTGTCTTGAAGATTTAGTTTGCGCTCTGAGAAATTATTTATAAATATCGAAGTGAACCGCTTTTCATGGTCTGGTTGAGGAAAAATTTGAAGGTCTTTGCATTTTGCCTCGAAGAGATCGGATGAGAGTTTTTGAAGGGACTCTGATGGGGGTGAAAACTTTGAACTTTTTAGGTAGGAATTTGAGGAGGATAGGTTGTTTGTGGTTTTTGAGGAAGAGATTGCGTCTTTTGATGGCTTTACTGGACTTTTGGATACTGCTTTACGGACTCTTATGGAGGGTTCTGTTCTGTCGTGGTAGAGGGTCCGAGATGTTATTGATGTCATTTTTTAGATTTTTTAAGGATTTTTTTTTGAAGTATTTTTATGGTTTTTTTGGGTTTTTTGGAAGTTTTAGCGAATTGATGGATTTTTAGTATTTTTGAAGGTTTTTGGATTATTGAGTGATTTTAATGATATTTATTTTAGAGTTTTAGTTTTGATATGATATCAGGTAGGAATAATGAGAAAGTTGATTAGTTGGTTTAGGATCATGGCAAATATTATCTGAAGATTTAGAATTTTATTTGAGATTTCACTGTTTTAATGTAATAGCAGGCGTTATCTTCAAAGAAATCCAGAAAATTTCTCGATAATTTAATAATTTTCAGATTTTATCTCTTTAATTCGCATTCAAAAATCAATCTCTAGGATATCTGTATTGGAAATCTTACCTTTCAAGTTGAGTTAATATATTAAAATATTAAAATTACTAAGATGTTAAGTCAAACATTTAAACATTCAAACAACTTCAACCTATCTTCATCATAATAATAGTACTTCTAAATAAATTTCTTGATTTCCTGCTGCTCAAGTAGGTATCTTCCAATCTCTACAACTTTTTAGGTTTAATATCGGAATTTAAAATATGATAAAATAATTAATTGTAAAGTTTTAATGCAGTAGTGATGTTATTAGGGTTAATTGAAGAAGATTTTTTAAAAGGTTTATAAAAATTCTGAAATAAATATCAGATGAAAATATCATAATTTACAAAAATTGATGTTCATAAATGGAATTCTGATATGATTAAAATTATTTAACTAATTTATAACAGAATTTCTCATTAATTTCTTAGAATTGTCTTTAAGATTATGAGAAATTGTGAATCTTTAAACTATACTTTATTTTATCTGATCTTATTCAGAAAACTTGTCTTAAAAGATTTTTTATTATCACCTTGAAATATTTTTACGAAATTATTGAATTCCATTACTTTCAAATCATTAGGTGGCTTAAAAGTCGTGATATTTTGAATGAGAAATATAATTTATGTTAAATTATGATAGTTTATTATAACAAGACCATTACGTGCTATCTTAAATTGATCGTAAATGTATTGATTTGTGATTAACTAAGTTGAAAAATTTCTTCACTAAAATCTGATTTAATGAAAGCAATCAAGAGTTAATCCATAGTATAATAATTAATTCTGAAAGCAATATTACACTAAAATTACAAAAAATTCTATAAAATAAATGCTTCCACTTCACGCAATAGACCAAACAGAAGACTTCCTAAAAGACGGTGAGTCCTATATGCTACAATCAAAAGATCCTTCCAGATACAACTACGCAATCGCCTTATTAAAAAAGCAGCAATTACTAGAAAGGTCCGATTCTAAGCTAAAGTTCATCCCTCACCATCTCCTTCTTCTAAACTACTTCAGATACTACGCCCGTTTCCTTCTAATAGCGCTATTACTAATAACAAGCGTGATTCCTTTCTTAAACATCTTGAGTTGCCTAGCCCTTCTTTTTCTTTGCATAATTTACATTTGGACAATGAAAACCATTCGAGACAATCAAGAGTTTGAGCTTGGTTCTTTTAACAACATGATTCAATATAATGACCTTTGCTTCGATTCTCAAGGAAGACTTCTTCCGAGTCAATATTTTATGATTGACTTGCAATCTTTTGTCAGGGAATCTCGAGATATCATTAATCTCATTAAAGAAATGGTAGGAGTCTGGCCTGGAGATGAGCAGGTTTTTTTAATTGCTTATCGACTTTGTGTTAGGAACTGGTTTGAAAATCAGCAGGTTTTAGATTGGTGTTTATTGATTTGCCTATTTTTAGCTTTTTTTGTTGCTGTTTTTGTTACTGCTGCGATTAATATGGTGATTGTCGGAGATAGTTAGAATGGGGTATATTTAAGTTAAAGCTGGTATGGAGTTCGTTTGTTTGAAAATTAGAATATTTTGAAGTATTCATTAGGTTTGGGTTTAAGTATTTCAGAGTTGATGATGATTCAGGTTAATTTATATTACTTTTTATTTATATATTTATATGATAAGACACCTAATCCAAATTAAAAGTCCTCAATCCTTCATCACCCCATCTTCCACAAAACCTCTCATCTTCGTAAAGTATGGTTGTTGAATAAATGGTTGAGAAGGACACGATGGTTTACAAGAACCTGGGCAACTCAGGTCTAAAGGTCTCAGCTCTTTCAATAGGAAACTGGCTGAACGGTCACAATTTAGACGTCGAAGAAACCCAAATGAAGGTCTTTTCCAAGTTCATCGACGCAGGGGTCAACTTTTTGGACACTGCGGAAATTTATGGGTTCGGCAACGCGGAGACCATCCTTGGAAAGACTTTGAAGGCCGGAGGATGGAATCGAGACGAGTTGGTCATTTCAACCAAGTTTATCAGAGCCGATATGGGCAATGGAGTCGGACTCTCGAGAAAAAGACTGGTTCAGGCCATGAGGAATTCTTTGAAAAGACTTCAGCTTGACTATGTTGATATCATGTTTCTGCATAGGTTTGATCATGAAGTTCCTCTGGAAGAAACTGTTAGAGCTGTCAATCACTTGATTGAACAGGGAAAAGCAAGTTATTGGGGAACATCTGAATTCACAGCCTTGCAATTGATGGAAGTCTATAAAATCTGTGATAGATACGGCTACGATTACCCAATAGCAGAGCAATGCCAGTACAGCATGTACTTCAGAGAAAGCGTTGAGGTGAACTACACAGAATTATTCGATAGATACGGACTAGGAACAACCATTTGGAGTCCACTGTCCGGAGGTATCTTATCCGGAAAGTACAACGACGGCAACTTCCCAGAAGCATCAAGACTCGCTGACCCAGGACTTCATCCTCAGGTGAAAGCAAGATACCTTGCCAAGTTCAATGAAGAAAACAAGCCAAAGACTGTTGCGCAGCTTCAAGGACTTAAATCAATTGCTGACGAATTAGGAATTTCTCAGTCACAACTCTGCCTTGCCTGGTGCATGAAGAATCCAGATGTTAGTACAGCGATCACTGGAGCGACATCTCTGGCTCAAGCTGAGGACAGTGTTAAAGCAGTAGAGGCTATTGGAAAGCTTGACTCTTCTGTTCTATTGAGAATAGAAGAGCTTTTAGGAAATCGCCCGACCCCTCACACTGACTATAGGACTTACAAGCCACTTCCTCCGAGAAGGTAATTAGTTAGAGTAGTTAGAATATCTTCAAATTGTTTTGGAAAGATTTTTAATTAGATCAGGGAATATTCATGGGTTTCTGGTAATCAGATAGTTATGTCTTGAGTTTAGATTTTTTTGGATGGTTTGATTTTTACTCATCTGGCTTTAAGAAGGGTTCTCAAAAAACCTTTGGAAAATTAGGGAAAAGGGTTTGAAATTTCAATATTTTTAATATCGATATCTAGCAAGAGCTCATGATCTAGAAATAAGTTGAATTATTTCAGTAAACAACAATACAATCTTACTCATTGATTTTATGATAACAAGAATTTGCATTCTTTGAAAATATTTTATAATTTATAAACGTTTGAGTAATAGAAGGAGCTGATTTTCTGTGTTTATTAAATTAGCATATATTTCACATTAAAATAGATTTTTATTCAGTTGGATTTTCGAAGGGAAATAAAAATTTCTTACCAAGGTTTTAAATAATGTTTATTCCATTTAATATTCTGCACAGGATTAATCATTGAGTTTCTTTAGTTGACTCTATTAGAGCTGCTATTAACTATGATTCAGCGATAACATAGATATAACCTTACTAAATCATTATATAAATAAAACCATATGCAGTAGAACTTGTATCGTATCGTATCGGAAATACAAAATGATGAAATCTTCACAGAAACATCAAGATGAACCAGTTCTTGATCCTTAAGCACTTTCAAGAAAGCTCAAAGCACTCTATCAAGAAAATAAACCAAGACTATTCGACATATCTCAGTGCTTTTAGAACTTTCAGATTAGAAGAAAAGACATCTCTGGTAATACAAAAGATAAAACTTGCAGCAATAAAGGCTCTCGAAAATTGAAATCATTAGTTTTATTTGATGATACAAGAGCTATAGAAAATCCCCAATTCCTTTTATTTACTAAAAAATTCATCACCTACTCACAGAGTAAATTATTTAGGCTATCTTCTATAATTTAAATGCATTTTTGATATAATTTATATGAAGATTCCTGATAATATTTATATGAAAACCAATATTAAGACAGATAAACTATTGAAAATTACTTTATTAATAAACACAGCTTAATAATCTCAAGTTGACTTAAGATATTTGAATCTACTTAAAAATTTTCTGAAGATTCACCCTTCATCAAATAAATACTTAAAACTGATCATAAAACAATCTAATCCAAATTAAAATTGCTTAAAAACCCTGATATTCTAAATAATATTAAAATATTTTCCAATATTTCAAATTCTTCCATTTACATGCTATGGTTGGTTGTTGAATAAATGGTTGAGAAGGACACTATGATTTACAAAAACCTGGGTAACTCTGGGCTGAAAGTCTCAGCACTTTCAGTTGGAAACTGGCTGAATGCGGACAGTTTAGAAGTAGAGCAAACCCAATTCAAGGTTTTTTCTAAGTTCATAGACGCTGGTGTCAACTTTTTAGACACTGCTGAAGTGTACGGATATGGCAGTGCTGAGACAGTTCTTGGAAAAACTTTGAAGACTGGCGGCTGGGACAGGGATGAACTTGTCATTTCAACCAAGTTTATTAGGGCTGATGATAATTCTGTAGGACTCTCGAGGAAAAGACTCATTCAGGCCATGGGGAATTCTTTGAAAAGACTTCAGCTTGACTATGTTGATATCATGTTTTTGCATAGGTTTGATCATGAGGTTCCTTTAGAAGAATCGGTAAGAGCGGTCAATCACTTGATTGAACAGGGAAAAGCCAGCTACTGGGGAACTTCTGAATACACTCCTTTGCAATTGATAGAAATATACAAGATCTGTGACAAATATGGTTATAATTACCCAATTGCTGAGCAGTGCCAGTACAGCATGTACTGGAGAGAGAACGTTGAAGTAAACCTCACTGAATTATACGATAGATATGGACTAGGAACGACCATTTGGAGTCCACTGTCCGGAGGTATCTTATCGGGAAAATACAATGACGGCAACTTCCCATTAGCATCAAGACTCGCTGACCCAGAACTTGCTCCTGTGTTTAGAAGAGCTTATCTCGCCAAGTTCAGTGAAGAAAACAAGCCAAAGACTATTGCACAACTCCAAGGACTTAAGTCAATTGCTGACGAGTTAGGAATTTCTCAGTCACAACTCTGTCTTGCCTGGTGCATGAAGAATCCAGATGTTAGTACAGCGATCACTGGAGCGTCATCTGTGGTCCAAGCAGAGGATAGTGTCAAAGCAGTAGAGGCTATTGATAAGCTAGACTCTTCAGTTCTATTGAGAATAGAAGAGTTACTAGGAAATCGTCCAACACCTCACACTGACTATAGGAATTATCGACCCCTTCCTCCGAGAAGGTAATTAGTTAGACTACTTAGACATCTTCAAATGAGTTCTTTGGTTTAATATCTTCATGTTAATCGTTATTTTATCAAGAATTATTGAAATTTAGAATTGTTTGAAGTTTACTTTAAATATTTTATTTTCTAGGATTGTTTTAATTTTACGGTATTTTAGTTAGGTGCATGATTCAATCTATTCTCTATGAATACAGAAAATTTAAGTAGATAAAATCTTGCGTCATCTCTATATTGCTGAATTTGTTTAATAGTGATTCATATCATAAATCTATCTTGTAATCAATGGATATAGGTATAATTGTAAAATTATTTCAATGAGTATGATGTAGATTATTTAAAGAATGCAAATCAAATTCTTAGAAATACCTTTGAAACTTAAGTGGTCACACCAAGAGGATACAAAGACTCTCAAATAAAAGAGTTTCAATATCTAAAGAAATAGATATTAAAGCAGCTCTGAAAGATAACGACGAATTAGCCAAATCATATTTGACTGAGATAAAAGCCTTAATCACGTTCAAATTTTAAAAATTGATAAATTTAAGAGACAATTAAGAATGAATTGCATGAAGTAAGAAAATGAAACCTTAAAGTCAATAAGATATTAATCGAATAGGCTAGGAATATTTATAAGGAGAGTTTAATATTTTGTTAAATTTAAACTAGTAAGCTCTAGAATTTGAATTTAGGTTACTGAATAGATTTAAAGGATTTATGAGGTCTTAAAAATGGTATTTTTTGGATACTTGATACTATCAAGAATAGCAGAATTATTTATCTGCATCACACTAAAAAGAACATTTAAAAAATCATCTCACTCTTCCTATCTCCAAAACTTTCCAAATCTAACTAACTCCATAAAAACTCAATTTCAACCCCTCTAAACTATCAAAATCTCCAACATTCAACCTAAACCCAAACTCCAATAAAACCTTAAAAAACCCAAAAAAATCCCTACTTAAACCCTTAATCCATCCTAAAAAATTCCAAATCATATTCCCTCATCCACCCAAAACTAAAAACCATGCAAACCTCTTTCAATACAAAATGGGTTCATGTGCATCAAAGCAAGATTTAAAAGTAAAGCCAAAGCCATTAGAAATGGACCAAATAAGTCGTTACCCCCGACACGGCAAGCTAGTAATCCGTTCAAAAAACGCCCAAGGCAAGATCACAAGCCACCTAAACATGCAATTTTCCCTGACAGAGGCAATCAAACTTTCCTCAAAAACAATCGAAATCTCAGGAAGCAAGAACCCGATTTCCTCATGTGTCCTTCCAGGTCTCGACCCACGCGGGGACTGCAACAAAGCCTGCCAAGACAACTGCATCTTTATAGAAAACCAAAATTCAGCTTTACTCGCTCTTTTCGACGGTCACGGGTCAGACGGTGAGAAAGTAGCTCAATTTTGTTGTAAGTTTATCGAGAAGTACTACTTAAAGCGATTTCAAGAGTCAAAAGTAAAGATTATATAGGACGATATCCTTTCTTTCCTCGTGAAACTCGCTGAAAACTGTGATTTAGAAGTGAAACAAACGAATTTAGACCTGCTTTATTCCGGGTGCACCGGTGTTTTCGTTATTATCTATGAAGGAATCGCTTATTGTGCAAGTCTTGGCGACTCCCGGGCAGTGCTGGGGACTTACTTGCCTCCAAGTGTCCTTCCTGCGCCCGTAGTTCAGAAGCAGCAGAGGAAGGTGCTTGACGAGGTGAGAAGAAGAAGAGAAAGCAAAGTAGACGACAAGATCCACCCAGTCCAGCTGACACAAGACCAGAAGCCAGACGACCCTGAAGAGCATTCGCGAATCGTTGCCTCTGGAGGGCGGGTCCAGCGGCTGCTCGACGCCAACGGCCAACGCATCGGTCCTTACCGGGTCTGGGAAAGCACCAGCAACTCTCCGGGACTTGCCATGAGTCGTTCGATTGGAGATATGATTGGAAAGCAGATTGGAGTGATTTCGACACCTGTTTGCACCAAGTACATGATTAATGCAGAGGATGATAGCTTCTTGGTACTCGCATCTGATGGGGTCTGGGATGTGATGGATAATGAAGATGTGGTTAATTTTGTTGAGTGCTTTAGAGAAAAATGTAAAAAAGGATCACTTAAACCGATTCCTAAAGGAATCGATGTGGTTCCTAGTCTCACATGCATCGCACATCTTTTGTGTGAAGAAGCAAGGGTCAGGTGGTATGCTGTGGTTGAAGATGAAGATGTCATGATCGATGATATTAGTTGCATCATACTGGAGTTTAAAAAAAGTGAGAATAAAACTGGATATGTTCCGAATAAAGGCACTGCTGTTGAAGAGTTTAAAGATAGGGAAGGAGAGGACTCGGAAGATCCTAGGTTGTTGAGAAAAGCACCGACTGTTAAGGAAATCACCACTCGAGACCCTAGGAGAGGTAGCATTGTAAGTGATAAGAATCTTAATTACTAAGGAAAATTTTATAGTTTTTTTAAGGAATTTAATGGAGATATTTTTTTGGGAATTGAGATTATTGGTGGAGAAATCAATTTTTTTTCTGGGTTTTCGAGGGTTTTTGAGTTTAATTTTGAATTTGGTAAAGAGAACTTTTGGGTTTCGATCGGATTTTTTGTTGATGGGGAATTGTTTTTGATTGTGGTTAGCAAAACTGGAATGAATTTTAACTTGTTTTCTATGATTTCGATTTGATTTCGATGGCTTTCAGCCACTTTTTTGATTTTTTGGAGTTTTTTTTTATTTTTGTTGAGTTTGGTTTCAAGTTTCTCAACTTTTTCTTTTTTTTTAATGAAAAGTTGGTTTTTTTGGCTGAGGTGTTCGAAGATATCGATCATTTCTTTTTTGAGAATGAAGATTTCATGAACCAGTTCTTTGTGAGGACTTGTGGAAGGTTGTTGTGAAAAAATTGAGGAGATTTTGGATAATTCTGGTACTGAAATAGTGAGATAGTCTTTCTTAATGCTAGGGATGAGCTGGTTCGTATCATTCGATTCGAATGAACTCAGATTGTCTGACCCTAAATTTTTGTCAATTTTGATCAAATCGAGATCGAAAGGGTTTTCCATATGAACCGCGAGCTTTAATACACCAGATGACACCATTTTATCAGATATTTAATAATAAGAGCTAATTTCCTTTCCTCTGAGTCCAAACATATCTCTCTGATCCTCTCTCCTTTAAAACTCCAGCCAACCCTTAAAAACCCAAAAAAACCATCTCCTAAATTCACCGAAAAAATTTCTACAATCCCAAAATCAATAACCCTATTAAATTCTCTTAATTTCATATAAAAGTATGTGTGAGCCGTCTTTAATCTTCTTAAACGGGTCCTTCAAATCCAAAGAAATCCCAAACTCCTTCTTAAAAACATTCGTGATAATCAATCCATTCCTAACACAAAGTTCATCAACCCTATTTTCCTTCTGAAGTCCAAGCCTAGCAGGAAGATCACTATGAATAAGCAGCAATCTTCCTCCCGAGTTCAATTTTTTCGTTTGTTCAAAGCAAGCCTTTAAAACTTTCTCATCCTCATCAAAATTTCCTTTATCCAGTTCCGAACTAGGACTTCCAGGTATCCAAGGCGGGTTACAAACCAGAACATCACAAGAAGGAAGACTTATTTTTTCAACCGAGTCATGAACAGCAGTGAAGTCAAGGCCAAGTTTCTGCGCATTAAGATTCGCGCATTTTGCTGCTTGAAAGTTGCTGTCAACTCCGAAGACTGTCATTCCTCTTTGGGCCAACATCATTCCGAGGACTCCTGTGCCGCAGCCTAAGTCAATAGCGGTTCCTTTGAAAGTACGACTTTTGAGGTAGTCTTGAAAGAGGTTGAGGTAGGATTGACTGGTAGGAGCCCAAACTCCGTATAAAGGGAAAATAGTTCCGAGATTTGGAATTTCTATTCCTTTTTGGAACCACTCATTTGCGGAGACTATTCCTTCCCAGATGTTTAGAGGCATGAATACAGGCTCTGGAGTGCTGATGAAGGTTCTGATAGCAGAAGGGAGAATTTCTATATCGGGAACTGCTTTTAACATTATTTTGTAGTCAGCTGTGATGAAAAAACCGACTCGAGCTAGAAAGTGAGCGTTGTTGATCTTGAAACGACGGAATAAGTGATACATCTGAGAGGTTGTTGAACATTTTGAGAAATCGGGAAGACGTGAATGAAGAGAACGGTTTAAACTACGACCGAGACCTAGGACTTTGTAGTAGTTCGAGTCGTGACTGATTATTTCGATTGACTTTTCTTCTTTCATTCGGGTTGATAGGCTTTTGTGACTTATGGAATCGGTTACTTTGTGGTAAAGGGCGTCGTCTATACCGGATTTGCGGTAGATTGGGAAGATCATCCTGGAAAGACCTATTGGCCCTAGGATGTGCATTATTTGGATTTTGGGTTTGGATATTAGGGATTTTGTGAAATTATGTTGGAAGGTGAAATTGTGTTGGAAGGTGAAATATATCTATATGGTATTAGATTATTAATTAGAATTGGGTATGCGGTTAATAGTTAAGAAAGAATTGACTTCTGACTATTTCGATTAAAGTATTGATTGAGGTTATATTGAATTTATTATTTGAATTACTGATTGTGAGTTTGGAATTGAAGAATGGATTGCAAGGCTTGAGTAAATTTTAATAGTGATAGATTTGGCTTAAATATTTTTCATGATATTTTCGATGGTATTTTGGGTTTTTTAATTTCTGATAAACTATTACTCAAAACTCCAAAAACCAAATCCTGATATACCCAAATAAACATGAAACACCCTAAAATTCACCATCCATATCACCCACATCACAAAAAAAAAACCCCAAAACTCCTAAAACCCTCCAACCCCTAACCTCCTAACCCTACTTAATGAAAAAGATTCTTTGCAAGAGTATGTTTCATGATTTCATTAGTTCCTTCAATAATTTTCAAAACCCTAAGTTCCCTAAGAATTCTTTCAACTCCATAATCCACAAGTAGTCCATATCCCCCAAACATCTGTAGACATTCATCAGCGATTTCATAAGCAGTATCAGTAGCCCTCATCTTAGCAACGGCAGTGAACATATTTTTTTCCCCAACGTCCTGATCTACAAGTCCCGCGACACTTCTGACCATCATCCTTGCTTCCGTGAGCCTTGCAAGACAGTCAGCCATGCGAAACCTAAGATGTTGAAAATCATGAAGTTTTTTGCCAAATTGCGACCTTTCCGCCATGTAATGCGTGGCTTTGTCCATCGCGAGCCAAGCGCCTCCCAAGGCACATGCGGCGACTGTCAGTCTTCCTCCTTCCAGGCCTTTCATTGCGATTTTCATGCCACTTCCTAAACTGCCCAGAAGGTTGGATTTGGGGACTTTTACGTTGTCGAATAAAACCATTTGTGTTGGTTGAGTTCGCCAGCCTAGCTTTTCTTCGTGTTTTCCGAAGGAAAGACCTGTAGTGTTTTTTTCGATTATTATGCAGGATATTTGCTTGGTGTCGGTTTTTAACATCACGAAGAATAAGTCACTTGAAGATCCTCCACTTATGAATGCTTTTGAACCGTTTATTATAAAGTAATCACCCTCGGATTTCGCATTTGTTACCATTGCTCCTGCGTCTGAACCACTTCCTGGCTCGGTTAAACAGTAACTGGAGAGTAAATCGAATTTGCAGAGACTTTCTTGCCATTTGGCCTTTTGTTCAGCATTTCCAAAGGTACTTAACAGTCCATTGCACATATTGTGAATACTGATATACGAAGCTGTACTCATACACCCTCTCGACAAAGCTTCTAAAATAACAGTCGCTTCCAACTTTCCAAGTCCAGTTCCTCCAAACTCTTCATCAACATAAATTCCTCCAAATCCAACATTTCCAGCTTTTCTCAAAGTCTCAACCGGAAAAAAGCATTTCTTATCCCATTCTTCAGCAAAAGGAGCCATTTCCGTGGCAGCAAAGTTGAGTGCAAGTGACTGAATAGCAAGTTGGTCCTCATTCAACCCATAAGTGCCATTTAAAAGACTGAGACTTCTGGTAAGTTTGCGAAGCATGTTAATTATTATTAATAATTCCAAGATGCTTGTGGTTTCTAACTATCACGCCTTCAATCTTTGTGAGTCCTGAAAAAGACTTTGAATGAGGTTTATGGACGAAGTTTTTCGGCTTGTTTTTTAAGTATTTTAAATGTCGGAGGTATTTTCGAACTTTTTCTATTTCGAATTTCTTGTTGTCTAGGTCTGACATCTCTGATAAGTCGGTTATTATTAGTTTGTAGTCTGCTTCTTCTTCGTTTGAGTCTAGACCTTGCATGTCGTAAAAACGCTTTTTAAGCATTCGGTACTCAAGATTCAAAAGATCTAGCCCTTCTTCATAATCATTAATTCCATGTTCATGTAATAATTCAGGTTTCAGCTCTCTAATAAGATCCTGTTGCACCTGAGAAGAAAACAAAAACCTTTTAATATATTTCGGGCTACACCAAGTCATAGATTCCAATTCTTCATCAATTTCTCTTTGATTCTCCGAATAAATATACGGATAAACAGAAAAATCCACATCTTCCAATTCATTTTCCACAACTCTTAAAGGTTTCCCCGACTTCTGAGAAGCAAAACTTCCTCTAGAACTAGAAATTTTTTCATTATTTCCATTCAAAGCATTATTATCAGAAAGAAACTTGATCAAATTCGCTTTTTTATAGTCAGGTCTAATCGAAAAAGAAATCTGTCCTTGATTATCCTCACTTTCAGATTCAACTGCCTCATAATTCGACGAGTCTTCCTCAGACTTGCTAGAATCCTCTCTAATAGACCTAGAGTCTTCAATTTCTGAGACAGGCCTGCTTCTAATGCGATTATTGATAATTGTATTCATTTTCTTCGTCAAAGCTTTTTTATGAATGAGTTCTTTGCTCTTGATGATATCGATTAAGTCTTTTTTAACACCTTCACTAAAAATGCTGGTTTTTAAGTTTTCTATGATTTTTCCTGGATCTACTTTTTTGTTTTTTTTTGAAGGCTTCATCACGACACTAAGCTCGATTTTCATTCTTCTTCTTATGAACTTTGATTTGCGATGTGATAGTTTTTTTAAGAAAGATAATCTTTTTGGGTTGCCACGTTCGGAACCGGCTTTGTCTAGTTCTTGTGCGATTGAGTCGATGTTTTCTTTTAAACTCACGTAGGCTATTGTTAGTAAACTGATTATTGATTGTGAATAGTTGTGGATGAAACGGTCGATGCTGTTTAAGTATTGAAAAGGCTCTTCTAAATTGGACTTTTTGTCTTCTCCTGAAGTTTTTCGTCGCTTTTCTCTGCGTTTTGGAACTTGTAGAAGATTCTCTTGTGATTGGATCATTGAACTTGTTCTTCGGTACTTTGTGGTTTTCTTTTTTTCTTTTGTGGATCGGGTTTTAACCTGTGGCTTTTTGGTGAGTTCGATTTCACTTATTCTGGAGCTTTCCCTTGGAATTATTGCTTTACTCTCCCTGATTTTTTTTTCATTTTTATCATTTTTTTCATTTTTATCATTTTTTTCATTCTTTTCATTTTTCTCATTTTTTTCATTCTTATCATTTCTTTCATTCTTATCATTTCTTTCATTTTTCTCAATTTTTTCATGTTTATCTTTTTTTTCATTCTTATCATTCTTATCATTTCTTTCAATATTCTCATTTTTCTCAACTTTTATAATTTTTTCAGTGTTTTCATTCTTCAAATTATTCTGTTTTTCTTTATCAAACGGTAAAACCCCATGATTTTTTTCAGAAGCCTTTTCAAATTCTTTAAAATCAACTTGTTTTCCTATTTCAGAGCTATATCTTGCTTGAAAGTCTTGAAAAACGTCATCTTTTTCTTCCTGCCAGGTTGCATTTCTATTTTTTTTCATATTTCTGACACTACTTTTATAGTTTTTGATATTTGACTGCCTCTTCAGAGTTTTTTCTTCGAATTGATTTTGAGGCAGAGGTTCATGGCTTCTATCTGTGGAAAGCACTTCATGTCTATAAGAAGCTTCTTTTATTGGAGCAAGGTTCAAGATTTGACTATATTCAAAAGTCCTTTGCTGCAAAATCGACTCAACTCGATCCAAAGGAAGACTGGTTTGAATGAAGTTCGACCCTGACGAGCTTTCAGAGATGCTTTGGTAAAGAGGACTCACTAACTGAATTTTTGAATTTTCAAGATGTTCTTGGCTTACTTTTATTGCTGGATTTTTTACTAGTTTACTTGAAAATGATGCAAATTTTCTGGATTTTGATATCTTAGGAAGAGATTCTGTTGAACGGGTTTGACTTGGTAAAGACCTGTCTTTGAAGTGAAAGTTGGAGTTTATTGGTAAGATCTGTGATGGGTATAAAGGACTTTTTGGATCTAGTGAGGATTCTGTATTAGAAGAAATCGCTGTCAAGGCATCGTTCTTGTCGGTTTGGATTACTTTACCTCCTTGAAACCCCTTCAAATAGTCTTTAATATTATCTTCATCGTCCAAGTCTCCTATCTTATCAACAAAAGACTGACTACTTCCTTCATTTTTCCTAAAACCTTCACTTTTCTTAATTTTTCCATCAGATCCTTTTCTTAAATGTTCAGGTTTTTTAGGCACTTCTAAAAAATTCCTGTTTTTTCTTCCATCTTCAATACACCCCTTCTCAATTTCCTTCTTTTTCCTTTCTCTACTCGAAACCTTCATCTCACCCTCTTCAAGTTGTTTCCCTTTCTCATCAAATCCACCATTCTCAGTCTTCACTTCAGGAATTTCAAGTCTTACATGTTCATTCAAATCATTAGAAGCAAAGTCAAAACTTCCTTTATAACTGTGGAAGTTTCCTCCACTTTCATTACTTCGAGTGCTTAAACTGAAGACATTTGCACGGTGGACCATTTTTGACTTCTCAGTTTCGTAAACATGTCCTGCTTCGATGTGCCCGGCGTTTGGAGTTTGACCTGAATAGATGTGAGGCGTTAAAAGAGAGAAACCTGGACGGGGCGTTAATAAAGGCAGCCAAGGCGACTCTGGGCAATATTCTGGGTATTTCGGAGATGTGTGGAATTCTGAAAGAGATTTCACTCGATATGGTTTCATTACTTTTAGAGGACAAGGAAGAGGTTTTAAGGGTTTTGATAGTTTTTCGGGTTGTCGCCAGCCTTGAAGTTCTTGGAATGATTTGGCTTCGTAGTTTTTTCGATGTGGAATCATTTTTATAGGAAGTTGGTTAAAGTTTGAGGGTTTTTTGGAGGTTTTAAGGGATAATTTTGAATTATTTTAAGAGTTTTTTTATTGAAATAACTGGAATTGTTTTAAGGTTTTGATAAAAGATTTGGAATTTAACTTTTTAGATGAAATTGTTTGGTTTACGTTAATAATTGAAGAAAATCATTAATTTAAATATATTTAAGTAACTTTTCAATCTTATACTTTTGGGAACTTTGAAGTAATTCATAAACCAGCTCTAGTGGCTTTTCCTCAAGAACTAATTCTAAAATCTTTCTTATCTTTGGAAGAGTTGTTGAAGAGCAAAGATCGGAAAATGAAATATGAACAAAAAAGACGATGATTTTATCACTTTTCACTAAAATTTGAAGATGGTTTACTACCATGTCAGCGAATAAATCATGAACTTCTTGAGCGTATCGTTGATGAGTAGTGACTGGTAAGAAGCTAGCCCACCAAGGTACAATAATATTTCCATTCAAACATTCAAATTTAAACTTGATAATAAACCCAATAGTCACAACAGTCAAATCTCTAATTTTCTTATCCTTCAAGTTTTTCGAGTCCTTAACCGAATTAAGCAAATTTTCCAAAGACCCAAGCAAGACAGCAGCAATTTTAACAAACACAGCCGGATGAATAAATTCAGAAATAGCCCAAAATCCCTGCAAGCTATTTTTTTTTACACAATGATCAGCATGATTCAAGTAAAACACGAATATTTTAGTAATTTCTTCAACTCTTTCATTTAAAAGCATTCTTCCAACACATTTTAAGATAGTTTTAATCAAGATCAATGCAAAAACAACATCATCCAAATCAGCATTAGGGCCAAGTGGGGCTAAAATATTTGCATAAATGATTTCAATGATGCAAGAACCAGCCTGGCCATTTGACAAAGCTTCAAAAATAAGCTGCGCGGCTTGTTCAAGGTCTTCAGTCTTCCTGCCCTTTAGCTTCGCAAGACTTTTCCAAGTGACTTGCCCCATGAACTTCATTTCTTCATTAGTTAGGAACTCGTAACCTGGCGCTGCGATTATGTGACTCGCGCTCTTCAACATTTCTGATAAACATTCTACTTCTTCTTCTTTTTCGCAGAGGCTCCAGATTTCTTTCAAAAAACCTCGAGCGAATATTACTAGGATTGAGAAGAAGTCCTGGTTACCACTTTCTTTTATTACGTCAACTAGAGCACTTGCTATGTGGACTACCAGGATTTTTAAGGTTTCGGTTAAATCGGCTTTCATTAAATAGAGAACGAGCTCTGAAGTTTTTTCTATATATTGTAAAAACCCTCCTCTAGTTGAATCAATAAGTGAAAGAATGACTTCCAAATACTCTTCAAGTTGGTTGATCATCATTTTCGAAACACTTTGGATAAGTTCTGGCATAACGAAAGGTAAAAACATGGTGAAGCTTGATTTTAGATACTTACTGAGACTAATCAAACTCTTGAAGCAGCACGATTGGATAGTTTTATCATTCGAGCTCTGAAAAAATTGAATAATTTGAATGTATTCAGGAGCAACATTAAGGAAATCAGCCCTAGGAATGATTTTCCTTAACATCAAAAGTGTCTCGAAAGCCTTGACCTTCACATTATTCACGGATTCTTTAATCAAACTATTCAAAACTGTGAAAATTTCTGGAAAAAAGTTAGAAATATTTTCCTTATTAATCAAAAATGCCAAGTTCAATACTTCTAAAGCTTCAAAAGTGCAGAACTTGTGAGTCAAGCAAGGAATAATCAGCGGAAGTAGGTCAGGTGAGTACTTAATAGAAACCTCAGAATCATTAATCTTCAAAAAATTCTGACAAGTTTTCAATGCAATTAACCTGACCAAATCATTAGAATCACTGAGACATCTGAACAAAATAGGAAGTGCAGAATGATGTAAACGATTCTGAAACTCTTTATCATTAACCTTCACCAATTTTTTCACAATTTTGCAAGAAGCCCACCTAAGTGTGAAACATTCATGCAATACAAAAGTATGAACAGCATTAATAACATCCACAATTTTTTCAGTTCCATAAACAAATCCAGCAGTTTGAGCAAGAATAACCAAAGCAGCGAAATAAGCATTTTCATTTCTTTGTTCATACAAAACATTCTCAGCGAGTTTCAAAAAATAGTCAACAACGCTTTCTCCAATGATTTCAATCATTTTCTTAATGAAAGTGATGAGATGTTTCTGAAGACTCGTCGCAGTTTCTTCATGCAATTCGATATTCCCCTGGGTAAGTACTTCAAAAATCCTTTCACAAGTCCCAGCAAGGATATTTTTTTTGTTAAAAACGAGGCTCATGTGTTTTTCAATGAGAATTATGATGAACTCGAGCAAGTTCACCTTCAGGTTCTGACTCGTCACTTTTCCAGTCAAAGACTCGACAAAAGAATAACAAAGGTTCAAATCAGTCCGAAAGTAAAAAGGCTCCGTTTCAGCAAGTTCAATCAAACTTTTAACGCAAGGCTCTCCATGCTCTAAACAGTTTATACACAAAAACTGGACTGAATTCAGCAAAGGTTTTAAAATTTCGCTGTAGTTTAACGTCTCTGAAGTGTTTATCACTGAGATAAACACAGTGAAAGACTGAATCGTAGCTCTTCGAAGATCTGAATAAGGACTTTCAATCGTTTTCATAAAGATTTTAATCAATTTTTCTTTTAGTTTCGAAAAAGTCTCTGCGAAATAAGGAACGATTTCTGAAAGGATCAGAAAACCACTAAATTTCTGGAACAGGTTTCGAGATTTCAGTGATTTCAGAAGAAAAGTTAAGAAATTTGACCACTTTTCTCCGGTTTCTGATTGGATGATGAAGATCGCCAGGTCTGATATCACGTAACTTGCGTTTCTTGCGATGATGAAGGATGAGATCGAAGAAAAGATATTCAAAAGTAGAGACTTTAGGGTGGTCTTTGATTGGATGTCCAGGTGTGGCCAGGACTGAGATAAAGACTGACGGAGGATTACACAGCTGAGAAGCTTAAGGTTGTCTTGCTGGGCTGATTGAAATGTGAAGATTAAAGACTGGTAAAAATCGAAAGGGTTTTTGCTTTTTAATTGGTCGAGTTGGCATTCTGATGACTCTCTGGAAGATTTATCCTGGCTTAGTAAGTTATTTAGTAAACCCTCCATTTGATATAACTATTAATATTTCTAATGATGCTTTACACATTTTTAGTTAATTATCGGTGGGGTATTTGAAAGATTTAATTCATTATTATTAAGACGCAGACAATATTGATGATAGTTAGTTTGTCGATTTTTTCATATTTCAATAGTTAAATATCACTTCAATCCATGCCTTTGGTGAAATGGTGATTATAATGAAAATAATTCTCCTCCTCGGCCTGGTAGTTTTATCTCAAAGTCGTCTAATGTTCGGCGGACACTGGAAAAGTTTCTCAAACAAATTAGCACCTTCAAAGCTCGATGTGTTTTCCGGTTTATTAGCCGGAATGGCTGTAGACTCTCCAGCCTTGACCTTAAGTCCATGTTTGCAAGACTTGGAAAAGATTTCATCAGAGTTGACGGCAATAGTGGCGTCAATTGAAAGCCCGAGTTTCACAAGTGTCTTCAAAATACTGAGACAATTAGAGCTGGTTCTGAGAGACTTGCCAAGGACTATTCAAGATTGTATGAAAGAACTAAACCCGAGCACTGTTCGACTTGCCTCAGCCCTTGAAGCCATCAGATACCCGAAGTCAGCTGTTTATCTGGAACACTCGTCGTTGAAGATTAATGGAGTTGAAGTTTTTGAAGATATCTTTATGATCCAAAATCACTTGAATCAACAGAAATGGTTTGATGCAGGGTTCGTTATTGGAAATGTTCTTGCCAAGTTAGCTGCTGCTTCAGAAAATAAATAGATTAGATTTGGGTAGTTTAGGAATTTGGGAATTGAAATTTTTGGATTGATTTATATTTTTATATTTATTGCCTGAGTTATTGTTTATTTCATTTATTTTAGACTTTAAGGAAATAGATTGCATGTCAAGGTAAAAGATTTTTAAAGATTTGATAGTTTTATATAGAGTATTCTTGTTAGAGACTTTGTACACCAGATTTTCTGTAATCAGGTAATATAGTTCTTAATAAGAATATATGATGAATTTTATTAAGATCTTTTAGTGGAATTAATAGTAAAGATGCACTAATAGGTAAGGTTGCAAAGTAATTTCATTTGAATACGTAAGCGAAACTAAAGAAACTATTACTCAGTAAGCACTTGATGATTTTTTATGATAACTATTAATTAGTAGTTTGATATCAATATTTGTCTGAGTCTAAGAGAGTTTTTTAAGTTCAATCGATCATAAATATTCCTCTGAACTGCTTATAGAGAAAAATATGTAAAATTACCTTGAAATTCATAAATATCAATATTTTAATTATATAATCAGATGAAAAGTGTATAGATTACTTTACAGTAAAAATAGTAATAAAATAAGCTATTATGCAAAAGTAATTAGTTAGTACCTAGGTATACTTAAATTTTACTTCTAGATTAGAAAATGTAAAGGAAACTGCAAATTCTCTTCTTAGTTTTATGAATCTTTACTCAAAGGAAGATTTTAATACACTATCAGAAATAATTTTCTTATCAGAATTAAAGATACAAGAAAAAGAAATGAATGTAGAACAGCATTAATTAAATTTATGGATTAGAAAAATAAATGAAAAGCTTCACTTGACAGTCAAAGAGCCTAACCCACTATTGCAAATCTTTAATTAGTGAATAAATATTTCTCATTCTTAATAAATCAGAAAAATAAGAAGAAGCAATAAATAGATAGCAATGGCATTTTATATAGAAAAATAAGAAAAGTAATCATCTAAAAATTTAAAGCTCTAAACCCTATTCTCATAACGATCAAACCTAAAAGATGGCCCTTCTTCCATACCAACTAAACCTTTCAATAATTAATTCTCAAGCGATTATTAGAATCTAGAACTCAATTAATATTAAATCATAAACTGATAACAGCACTAAACCCATAACTAAAAAAATTCCCTAAAAATCCTCATCTAACCTCATTTCAAAGTATTCATCCGCTAAACCAAATCACAAAACTCAAAAAAAATCTATTCTCATCTAACCTCCGACACCATTTCACCAAAAATCAAAAAAATCCCACTTCATCCTAAATCAACTCTAAACTAAAAGACCCTCCAAAAATCCAATATTAAATCATTCTAATAAATCCATGGAAAATCCAGGTAGCCGCCTCAGCGACTATATGATTCAAGAAGAACTCGGCCAAGGAAGTTACGGTCAAGTCTTCAAAGTCCAAAGTCTAAAAACAAAAGGAACTTACGTGATAAAAAAGATAAACATCGAGTACCTCCCAACTAAAAGTCAAAAAGAAGTAATAAACGAGGCTCAAATCCTGAAAAAGCTTGACCATCCTCACATCGTAAAATACTTCTGCTCCTTCCTAGAGGGTAAATACCTCTGCATCGTAATGGAGTACATAAACGGCGGAGACCTTCACCGTCTGATAAAATTCCACCATGAAAAAAAGACCTTTCTCGGGGAAAGCGACATTTGGAGGATCACCTTCGAGTTATCCTCTGCGATTTCTTACCTTCACAGTAAAAACATCATCCACCGCGACATCAAAACTTTAAACGTGTTGGTAACAAAAGAACTGACAGTCAAACTTGCTGACCTCGGCGCTTCTAAGATAGTTTCAGCCCCTATGCAAGCAACTCGGGTAGGCACTCCGCTTTATCTCGCCCCGGAACTTGTCAAGCACAAGCCTTATGACTACAAAGTCGATGTTTGGGCCTTGGGATGCGTTGTTTACACCCTCGCTCGACTCCAGCCGCCTTTTCAGGGAGAAAATTTGATTAGTCTTGGAATTTCTATTGTTAGTAAAGAGCCTGAACCTATTCCTGCTAATTATTCTTCTCAACTCAGTGAATTTGTTGCTAAACTTTTAATGAAAATGCCTAATGATAGGCCCAGTAGCTCTGCGGTTGTTAAGATGATACCGAAGGGAAAGGATGTGGCTTTTATGGAAAATTTAACGACGGAATTTACGGTGACTAGAAATTCACCGGTTTTTGAAGATGAAAATTTTGGAGGAAGGTTTTTGAAAGGGGAACCTGCTCCTGTTGTTTTACAGGAGTTGGAACCTAGGCCTTGTTTGTTTTTTTATGTGGAAAAGGAGGTGGGGAAGGATTTAAGGATACCTGCTGGGGATTACTTTACACCTAAATCTAGTGAAAGACCTAGCACTGCTAATAGACATCGAGTTATTATTAGGACGCAGATTAGGACGCGACCTACTTCTGCAACTAACTATGGAAAACCTAACCCCTTGTTCATTCCGAGAGAGCCTAAAATTTTAAAGATGACTCCTCCCTGCATCAGTTTAGATTTTTCTACTCAGAGACCTATTAAAAGGTATCTGACAATAAACGATTTGTATTCATAATTTGTATTAAAAATTTAAAATCACTTAATTTTTCATAACGATTGAGAGGTGCCAAGTCTAAAAAATTTGGGAATTCGAGTCTTATATTTTCATTTCTGCTTGAAGTGGGTGTTAATTAACTAAGGTATGTCTTTTTGAAGTTTATTAATATTAATTATTTGATACAGTGAAAATTTTCGCTATGTATCAGTGAATATCTTATTGGTAAAACTTTATATCCTGAATATTGGAAAATTTAAAAAAGATAAAAATAGAGAATATATAATTTATAGTTTTTTAAAATGTATCTACGAGATAACTCTGTATATTTGGCCTTTTAGTGAAATAATATTAAAAATATAAGTATTTATTGAGAAAGATTCAAATTAATTATGCTGATATAGTATTTATTCATCGGTTTGATCACAACACCCCTTAGGATAGATATTTATTGCTGAAAATCTTTTAATTAAATGAGAAAACGCTACTGTTTTGAAAAATTTAATAGTTTATTCTAGTAAGTCATCGAATAGTCATGGTTTCGAGTTAAATTTGTTGATTCAGCTTGGTTTTCACTGAAATACTAGATTAAGTCCTGAAACCCCACTTTAGCTTTACCTTTGCCATTAAAACAGCGAAACATCTGAAAAATCTCGATGATCACATCACTAATTTTTTCCTCAACATCCGCAACAGGTGGCAGTACCTGAAGGATTCCATGCTGAACTCAGTCAAAATAGACAATCACTTAAGTTGCTTGAAATCACTGAAAATCTATTTCTATAATCTCAATAGTTCTAGGCATTGAAATTGTTTTACTCACTCGAAGGATTCGAAGTTGTTGTGAAAATATTTATTTTTACTCAATCTATCAAGAAACTCTAGGGGTAGTTAAATTAGGTTCTTGCTTCAACGTGGAGGTTATTTAGTGGATTGGATGAGAATTCTTTCTGGAATCAGCATCAACTTGCTATAGTGAAGCTCGAGGCTTTAATGATTCGTCAAGTTAGATATACTTAATTAAGATATCATAAGTTGTTTTTCTAAATGTCTAGATGGATTGTGAGGGATGAGTACTGCGCTCTTAAATTAATAAATGAGTCTAGATGTTTTACTTTTGGACTAATTTAAATTTATCTGATAAATTGAAAAAATATAAATATAGGTTATAAAGTTCTATATCTTCGATATAACGAATCATATCTCATCAATTTGTTGCTTTATCAAATCTCTATTATAAATTTTTCGGTCATCAGGAGGCCCGCTACTCATTCAGAAAGGTTTATGATCTTATAGAGTGAGTTTTTTCAAGGGTCAATCCCGAGAGTGATCCGCACCCTTACTGCAATTTTTATTAGATTTCTCTGATTAAAAATATGGAATTAGTTTAAATTCTTCAAGAAAAACTAGATCATGATAAATTTACTAAAAGATTATTCGCAGAAAGCGTAATAGAAATTTCAATTGGCTATATTATTAAATTTTCAAACAAATCCCATATAAAACAGTTTAAAAATATTTTAAGAAGAACCAGAAAATCTTTTGATTATATTTTATTCTTTTGAAGTTTCTTAAAAACTACTTCAATCATGGTTTAATATTTAAAATTAAAAAACTCAAATATTTTTGCAGATAAATTATAAACAGCAGAAAAAATAATTCATTAGAAAGTAGAACATAAATTAGTTATCCTGCAAATCAAGAAGTAGAAATTCGCACTTAGCCAAACATTCTAAAAATATAACTGTTTCAATCATCTTCAAAAAAATAAAACCCTAATAATTTAAAATAACCAAAATTTTCTACAAATAAATCCCTCATCCAAATAATTTCTTCCAAAATCCCTTCTCAATCTAAAACATTTCTTAAAAACCTCAACCCATTCAACAAACATCATCCTCCCATCATTCTTTCTACCCTAAATTAAAAATGAATCGCCCAGAGATCGACTTCCTAATCTCCTTAAACGAAGACTTCGACAAACTCCACTCGCCAACTTCCAAAAAGTCCGAAGACATCTGCGGGTGGGTAGACTCAAAAGACTCTCCAACAAGTCCAACAACGCGAAAAGTAAAAAACATGACACAAGGTCTTCACCTTCGTAAACTAAAAGAAGTCCATCAACAAAAGCACAAAAACCAAAGTTTAGTCCTTTCAAGTAAAAAAGACAATTCTCCAGTCTCCTTATCTCCACAGACAATGAAAAGTCGAGGTCGAGCGCTTCGCGATAAATTTTTCCCAGATCTTCGTCCATGTCTTTACAAGACTCCAAACGAAAAATACCAGAACTATTCAAGTTTCGACCAAAGTCTAGAGCGTTGCAGAGTAGTTCAAGACCGCAGTTTTCGTCTCACATCAGCCACTCCAGTAATGCTAGTCCGAAGGAAGAACCTTTACTCCTAATGAGCAGTATTCAAATTAACTAACTTACTCTAAAAGTTCCTTCGACTGGTCCTCCAGATGTCTCAAAACACTGCAAATAGTCCCTTTCCACTCACTCATTCTTTTATTCAACAAAGAAATCCGCTCCGCATCTAGCACTCGAGGCTGAAGCCACCCGACAGACACGACCTGTTCAACTTCATCGATTTCTCCTTTAATAAGCCCAAGAGCCATCGCTTTCATAACAAGATGTTCCACATCTTTTCCAGTGACATTCATCACAACAGCAAGTTCTTGAAAACTGAGATTTCTTTTATTTCCAACAAAGATGTATTCAAGCATTGCTAAAATTCTAGTTTTTCTTACAAATGCTTCAACTCTAAGTTCTTCTGGCAAATTTGCAAATTTTTCTTCGATTTCTTTGACCTTTCCCGCATTGCAAAGATGAATCAAGGTGTAAAGCCAGGCATTTTTAGAGGTTTCGAGACTTTTCAGCACTGGCTGGTTGATAAGCTCGCCGAGGTTGTAAATGCTTTCAGCGAGTAAGACTGAAACAGCCAGTCGATAAGCGAGGCCTTCAGCGTCTTTCACTTCAGACTGCGGGGTGTATGCCAGGTACTGAAGAGAATATTTGTAAAAAAGCTCGTAGTTCGATTTGAGTTGGTAAAGTTGCGCTAAAGTCCCGTAGAGGTGAGAGTAAATCACACTTTCTAAGTCATTTTGACGCTCTACCTGCTTTTGAACGTCTTCTAGAAGTGACTGCGCCTCTGATATGCTCTGGACTCGCAAGTACTGAGCACTTTTCGCTATTGACAGGAGGATTGAAGCTTGCTCGTCGATTATTGACAAGTTGTCCAGGAATACAAAAGCTGTTGTTGGGTCTTGCACCTCGATCGCCTTCATTGCTAGAAGAACTAGCTTCGTCTTGTTAAGACGTTCGTGGAATTGGGTGATCGCTGACCAGATAGAGCTTATTGTTGTGCTGTCTAGTTTTAATAAGGCTTCTGTTAGCTCGTGCCAAAGACGTTTTTCGTGAAGTACTCGGATCTCTTGAGGAAGGGATTCCATTTTGACTTTATTGCAGACCGGGAAGGATGAAAGGGTTTAAATAAGATTGAGGAAATATTTATGAATATTAAGAATCTTGTTTAGACTGTTAAAATCGCATCTTATATATAAAGTTCCTAATTGGAATAGAGAAGTAAAGTGTCAACTCGAGTTTCTTCTTCGATGTACTCAGGTAAGTTTCTTGCAGAGCTTACTGAGTTTAAAGTTCTCACAGATTTCAAGTAAGTTAAACTCTTACTTCCGCTGTCTAAGTCCTTTAAAAAGTTCATTGCGTGTCGAACCTCATCTTTAACAACGACTTCTTTATTCTTCTTTGCCTTGTAAATTTCTTTCAAGCTGCTCTTATGTCTGAACCTGGATAATAAATAAACTGCATCTGCCTTGACAACGATGTTTCCTGACTCGCCGATTAGGTCTTCGATTTCTTCGAGGTCTTTAAAGTGGAAAGCAGCGAATAGGTTCCGGTATTCTTCACAGATAAGACTTTCAGAAGCGGTCTTTTGAATAACATTTGCTTGGTACTCGCATTGAAGGTCTTTTCTGAGCTTGTAACATTCTTTTTCTAGTCTTGATAGATACTTGAATAGTGCAAGGTTTCCTCTTGAAGTGTCTTTTGGCGTCTTGCCGTCGTAGTTCTTTTGGCTCGGGTCACATCCGACGGTCACTAAAGTTTCAACGACTGAGTAGTCTCCGGAATGAGAAGCGATGTGGAGAGGACTCCAACCATGAGCGCCTCCAGGTTTATTGAAATTAAAACCTTGGATTTTCTTTGAAGAGAATTCGAAGTTTTTCTTGAACATCCACTTCAAAGCGTGCACCTGTTTTTCCTTCGTCGCAATATGAACAGGTGTCCACTTATCACTATTTTCAATATTCACATCAGCCGCATGGCTGATGAGCAAATCCGCAATCAGGGCATTTTTATGTTTATGCTTATCGAAAACCTCCATAACTCCATGCAAGGCCGTATTTCCACATATATCCTGAATATTCGGAGAAAGTCCTGCTTCCAGTAGTTTCTGAACAAGTCGAGCATCCGACTTGATGACTGCTAAATTAAGTGGAGACCCGAAACATCCCGCTCCAATTTTAATATCAGCGCCTGCGACCATCAACAAATGTGCAGCATGCGCGTTATTTTCCTTCAACGCAAGTACAAAAGGTGAAAAGCCATCAGAGTCCAAGGCATTAATAAAGCAACCTGCATGCAGCAACCCCTGAATGACTCCAGTATCCCCACTAATCACAGCAATATGCAAAAAAGTTCTATTTTTCGAGTCAACTTTATTGATATCCAGTTCATTATCACTAAAGTGCTCGATAAAGTCCACTAAACCCACTTCTCCTCTGCCTTTCGCATTGAAACCAGCACAAAGCGACTGAAGACTTTCAATGATCACCTCTCCAATCTTGTTCTTTAACACCCGGGGAAGAGGAGGTGAACAGTACCTGAACCATTCCAGGCTGAACTCAGATAAACTAGACAACTGGCACAAGTTACTCGGAATCACTGAAAAGTCATTTCCGTGAATGTAAAGATTTTTCAGTCCTTTCAAATTGCTTAACTCGTTTGGAAGACTTCGAAGTTGGTTGCTTGAAACGATGAGAGTTGAAAGATTTTTCAGGTTTTTTAAAAGACTTGGAAGGGACTGTAAAAAGTTTCTGTTAAGAGTTAGGGTTGACAGAGACACTAGCGAAAAAAGCTCTGGGGGCAGAGATGTCAGGTGGTTGTTGTCTAGACGAAGGATTTTTAAGTGGATTAAACGGGAAATTCCTTCTGGAATGAACTCTAAAGTGTTGTAGCGAAGGTCGAGGCTTCGGAGGTGTGTCAAGGTTGATATGCTGGAGTTTAGATGGGATAAGTTGTTGTTACGAAGGTCTAGTTGGATGATGGACGATGAGTACTGAACTAGTGACTTTGGGAGGGAGACCAGGTTCTTTTCTTTTAGGACTAAGTCACCTGTTGGCGTCAGGTAGTCGGCTAAGGAATTGATCATTATTTATTAACTATTATCGATTAAACAGTTAGTGAACTTGAAAATTTAGTAAAAAAATCAGGTAAGGATAGTAATTAGAGGGCATCGTGGGACTATCACAACCGATACTTTAAATCCTGGAACTATTAAAAAAATCACCTAATTACAGCCAAATTATTTAAAACTAAATTTAGTGCAATATTTAAATGAACTACGTCGACCTATACAAAGAAAACCGGAGTTCAAGTTACAAAAAGTCTATCGAAGCAGCCCGAAAAGCACTCAGCTCTCTTTCATTTAATCGTCTTCCAGTGCGTCAGTCACCTCAGCCGATAGACAAGCACCCCAAACACGTTTTTGAGTATTCAAAAGAAATAATGCAAAATCTTAAACAAGAAGAAAGTCAGTTCGACCTCTCTAAAGACTTCTTAAAACATCAAGCAGAAACAACCCACCACGGCCGGGCAATCCTAATAAACTGGTTAGTTTCAATTCACAGATATTTAAAACTAGTCCCAGAAACCCTGCACTTAGCAGTCTCTTTAATTGACCGGTTTTTGCATAAAAAGTCAGTCAGCAAGTACCAACTGCAGCTTTTAGGCCTGACTTCTCTATTTTTAGCCGCCAAATATGAAGAAATTTACCCGCCCGAATTTTCCAAGTTCTTGAAAATTTGTGAAAACGCGTATTCGAAGAGCCAAGTTGTTTTAATGGAGAAAGAAATTCTAAAAGTTGTTGATTTTAAAGTAAATGTTCCGACAGTTTGGATATTTTTCAACAAATATGCTGAATGTGCTGGTTTGCAGAAGGTTGAAGCTTGCCTGGCGCAGTATTTGACTGAACTTTGCCTTTTAGAACATGGAATGACGAGGTTTAGGAACTCGATGAAAGCGGCTTCTGTTGTGTTTTTAGCACAGAAACAGATTAGAAAGGAAAATGTTTGGAGATTTCAAGGTGTTACTGGATACCAGGAAAGCGATTTGAAGGAATGTGTCGTGGAAATGACTCAGGTTATGAACTTGGCAAGGTTTAATCCTTTGAAAGCTGTGAGGGAAAAGTTTTCTACACATGAATTTGAAAATGTGTCTGGGATTAATTAAGGATATAATAGAATTATGAAGTACTTTGATTCAGGTGTATTGAGACTGGGTGTTATAATCATTTAAATTTTTAGGATAAAGAATAAATTTTAGAGTTTAATAATGGATTAGACCTTTCTGTCCTTTTAAGCTAAACCTTCCATTCCTTAAATAAATTATCTTCATATCAACATTAAATGGTACCCTTTCCTTCTTTCGGCAAGTAAGGCCCGTCCTTATAATAATCATCTCCACTTTTCCGTGCAGGTAGTCCATTAGCACATCGATGAACATCTTCCAACAACCCAAGAGTAACCCCAGCACATCCTTTAAAAATTTCCTTCGCAGAATAAAGATACTTCTGAGACATAGAAGGCATTTTTCTAAGAACATCAAGTGCTTTTCTAATATTATTCATGATAGAAAGTTCAGTTTTCGGCGCTTTCACAATAGTCGGTATCTTAACCGCGAAGACTTTAGCAACAATGACACAAAGTAAAACTCCAGACTTAATTTCTGGCACAAGTTCATGAAAATCATGGGGATCAGGATGAATGATATTCAAAGACACAACCCATCGCGTGATACTCTTCTCAAGTCTTCGAATTCCCAGAGCTCCATAAGGCAAGGGGTGGTCTTGGTACTCAAGTGACACTGCTTTCGGGTAAAATTTCATCAAAGAGTGAATAAAAGCGAAAACGACTTCACAATTTTCAGTCAAAAATTTAGGACTTGTCGCGAAAGACTGTCCCAAGGCAGTCTTGCTTGTAAAAATCGAAACAGTCTTCTCGAAGTTATCTTTAATCATCTTCGTGCTTCTTGGAGCAGGGTTGACTTTCACTGAATCCCCTTCTAACACCCTGACCAGTTCCGCAAGAAGCAGTCCATTCTTAAGAGTATCTGTGTAAGGGTTCGCTGTTGGAAGATAAACAATTCCTAAAGCTTCCACCCATTCTAAAGTCATTTTTTTCACTTCAGAAGACACTGAAAAACTACTTGGGTCAGGTTTTCTTCCAGTCGTGCTTGAATTCGGACGTGATACTCGAGAAGATGAAGCTGAAGGCGTGTGGGTCGGAGTTCTTTTCATTGAAGCTGAGTAACTTCGAAGGGCTCTGCTTTTTTCTTGTAAGAAACTTTCGGGAAGTCCTGGAGATTCCTCGTTTTTGGAGAGAAATGAACTGCTTGGCGACTCGTTTTGGGATTTGTTGGACTTTGTTATCAACTTTGGTCGGGTGTAAAGAGAGCGGATGTCGCTGAGTAAGCCGCAGATGGACTCTTCGATACCGTCTACGATTTCTTTTCCGGACCATAAGTACCTGGACTTCATTTTTTCTTGGCTTCTTAGGTACTCTAAGGTTTTATTCAAGTTGCTTAAGGCTTGGGTTCGGTTTTTTGGGTTTCTTTCGATTCCTTTTACTACTTCTGACTTTCCTTCTAAACGATTCACTAGGTCTGCGTAAAGGACACCCGTCCTGCAGATGTTTAAGAGTAAGTCACTGTCAACTGTGCCAGGGCGTATAACGTCCAATTCTTCCAAGTAGCTAATAATAGAAGACTTTAAGTCCTTCAGCTTATCTTCAACTTCCTCCGCTTTCCCAGGATTCGGAGTCTTAGCAGGTGAGTCCGGGATAAACTTCTGCTTGATCAAAGGAGACATCAAAGGTCGTTTAGGTGGAAGTCCACAGTTCGTGGATGTCTCAGTTGGCTTTGTTTGCATGGGAGACCCTTGTTTTCCCTCTCGTTTTAATGTACTTAAAAGGTTAAGCACATCGATTAAAGACTGGTTTTTCTAAATAAAGACTACGTCGAGGATTGACTCAGAGGATGGCAACGAGTTCGAAGAAAGAGAATCAGGAAGTTCTGAAAGGAACTGAGTCCAGTTTGAAAGTGCCTGGCTTCTTGATTTAACCAGTTTGAACGGAATAACGATTGGACATGACTGAAGATAGGAAAGGATTTCTAATGGAATCACTCCTGGCTTCAGGTCTTCTAAAGTATTCACCAAGGCACATGACTGAAGGTCGATGCTGTTCACCCAGTCTATTAGAAGCAAGCTTTGAGTGTGAAGGTCTAACTTTTTAAGCATTTATTAAGTTTAGATAGAGTTTTGTGGCAATCGATTGGGAATTTTTGGATTTGGGCTGGGTTAGGGAGTTTAGTTGGTGGGGTTAATGGGTTTGCAAGGTTGAAGGGTTTACAGGGTTTGAAGAGGTATTGATTTTTTTGTATTTTTGATTTAGTTTTAGATTTAAAGGAATGGTTTGGAGTTTCGGGATTTTGAATTTGGATTTTTTGTTTGAAATCTCAAGAGGTTTATACTGATTAGGGTTAACAGAAGGTGGCATGGAAGAATCACATCAGATTGAATAAATAAAATCATTTATTTTTAAACCGCTAACAAAAACCCTATTTATCGTTACTGGACTCTTCTCAATTCTCTCTTCAGTTTTAAATATTTTTTAACTTGAATAATGTATCACTACTCCTGAAACAGTAAGATCAAAATCACTCAAAGTTAATGAACTTAATTTAACTGAAATATCTAAAATAATCATGTCTTAAAACCAGTATCAAAATTCATTCTAATTAATGAATAATTTGAAACAATTTAAAGTCTAAGATTAACAAATTTCAATATTTCTGCTGTTTTTTATGCTTCTCGAGTTTTTTTTCCTTAATTTTCTTTTTGCTCTCAACAGTTTTTTTTCCATTCAGAGGCAAAGAAAATCCATGAAAAGCATTTTTTTGATGCTTCGATTTACTTAAAATAGAAAAAATTCCTGTTTCGTATTCCTTAGACTTAGTTTTTTGTTTCTCCAGCTCCTGCATCAAAAACCGATTTTTTTCTTTTTCCAGTTGAAGATCTTTGATGAGTTGAAACGGAAATGACGGTGAATAATTCGGAAAAGACCCAGTACTTAAAGTTGACTCATTAGGGAATTGAAAAGGATTCATAGTAAATTATAATGTTCTGCCACATCTTTTGTGACGTATGCAAAAATGGTAGAAAGACCAAATTGTATGCTCAGTGATAAATTCCTGAATTTTGGGTAGGTCGAGTTTAAGAGATCCAAAGCGATTAAAAAGTGTTTTGAATCAGTTTTCAATAAAAAAAATCCTTTAAATTATTACAATTATTAAAGTGTTTTAGGTGTTAATTTCCCGATCTAATCAACCCTGCAAAAAACCCAAATTTAATCAAATTTTCAATTCCCATATTAAATCCACTACACCCCACTCATTCCCCATCAAGCAGAAAGCCCGTACATCATATTCCTAAATTTTCAAAATCCATAAAAAAAATTCCCAAACTTTCCAAACCCAAGCTCCAAGCAATCTTAATAATTACTTAATTTACTGCACACTGCACGATCGATCAACACAGCAAGAGCTATCTAAAAGTTCTTGTTCAATTTCAATTTTTTTCTGATTTACATGACTAGAGCTTCCAGTGACATCTTCAGACCTGCCATTTCTAGGTCTCATGTGAAAGTCTTGTTCGATTTCAGCAGTGCGGGTGCAAAGGTCAGTATGCAAGAAAGAAAAAGATCCAGAAACCACATCAAGTTTCTGCCAGATCTCATCTTTAAACTCTGAATTTGAAATAAAACTCTCCTTGTCCTCCAGTTGACTTATCTTCAAACTGCTCAGGTCGTTTCGGTTGTTAAGTGAAAAGTACTCGTCGTATGAAGAGTAGCCGGTTAAGTAACCCTCGGGAGGGTCGCTTTCTGCTCTGAAGATGTTTGAGGGAAAGGTCGGGGGCCAGAAGATTGAAAGGTTTTCACTGCGGCCTCCGTATTTTTCTTCTACTTGACTTCGGCTGCAGGTCTCGAATAAGACTTCTGAAGAGTCTGATATTGATATTTTGTTTAATGTGTTTAATGATAGAAGCTTCAGGAAAGGGTGGAATTTTTGGTGGGTTAGTAGAAAGATATGAGCTACTCGGCATGGGTAGTGGAATTGAAGATCGTTTATTAGTCTTGATGAACTTTCTTTTAACTCGAAGGATTTTAAGTCGATTATTAAAATCCAGTTCTCGATTTGGCCGGGGATAAGCATGTTTTCCTTGATATACTCTAACAAAAAATAACTAGTTGCCAATAACAAATGATGAGTAAACTCATTCAACTTTGCAAGATTAATAAAAATCAAAGGTCGATACCGATGATCCCTTCCATGAACATAAACTCCTCCAGAGCCAAGAACATGAGAAACCAACGGATAAACAAGTTTAATAGAAGGCCATTCATTTTTCCACCTAGCATGTTCCTGAATAGCCTTTGCAGTAGCATTTAAATTCCATCCATTTCCATACAAAAACCTAAGTTTCTCTTCTTTATCAACAACAATCTTCTGATCCAAGATCTTATCCAAGTCACTAAGTGCAGAGCATTCCCATTCTTTAAACTGCTGTCTAGAAAAAACGAGTCTTTCCACATAGTCCTTATGTTCAACCAGAGCATTATGCCCTAAAGGCCAGTACGAATATGCTTCTTTCGGAATAGGGTACATGTTTTGTATAATCGTTATGGTTTTTTCCCTATTTACTATTCAAACTCTTAACTACTATAAAGGTTATGAGAAAGGCCGACTTCAACTCGAGTACAAGTTTCTTCAAGTAACCTAATAAGAGTATCTTCAGTCACTTCTCGTTCTTTTTTTTCTCTTAAAATTTCAGCTCTGATCTTCTGGTCCATTTCATCAACACCTGAAGTGATTTGTTTGTGACTTTCTTCTCGAATCCTTCCTTGGACCTCGACACTTTCGAACATTCTTCCAAGTTCTTCTTTGATTTTCTTTAAAAGTCGGTCATACCCGACTTCTCGACTTTGAGTTTCATTTTCAACTGCTTCTTGAAGTAAAGTGATTTCTTTTGTGAACTCTTGAATTTGCTTGTCCTCAGTTTCTTCTCTGAGGTTTTTTTCTTTTCCCAGTTCAATTTTCACTTCGAACAACTTTTCATCAACAGCTTTATTAAGCCGGGCAAAGTTATCTTTTCCATTTTGTTTTTCAATGTTGAGGTCAATCGTTAAGTTATTTTCAAGAAGTTTGACTTCTTTCGACTTCCTTTCTTCAAAGATTTCTCGAGATTCCTTTTCCTTTGTGACCTGTTCTTGAAGTTTAACAAGCTGTTCTTTGAACTGCTATTTTTTTGTTACATTGAATTTTAGTTCTTCAGAGGCTTTTATTTTGTTGACTTTTTCGTCAATGGTAGAGATTTTGAACATGTTCATATCTTTTCTTGAGTCCTTTTCATGTTCCATGCCGATCTGTAAGTTGACTAGTTTTTCAGTGAGTTTCCTGATTTTCATGAGACCTGGGGTGTTGAAGTCTTTTTCCATTTATTATTATTCGATGGACTCTGGCAGTGATTGAAGGACTTTTTCGTAGACGTGGTATAAGGCAGGGAAGTTCTCAGGGGTGATGTCGGCCAAGTCGGAGAATTCCGCTTTCATCTCAAAAAGCCTCGACCCTAACTTCGACTCGATCTCCTGGTCCAGGTCTTCAAGAGACTGTTCAACTACTGAAGGCACCTCGACAGGCGTCATCAGCGCTTTTTCAAGTTCTTCTATTTTTTTCACCTCATTTGAAAAATGTTTCATTTTTTCATCTACTTTTTCCAAGTCAATTAAAGCGGCTTCACAATTTTTTTTATCTTTTTCGCATTGCTGAAGCCAGGAAGACTGAAGCAAGAGGAACTCTGGACTCTTGGCAAGGTCTTCAGCTTGTTGTTTTAGAGACTCTTCGAAGATTTGAACGGCTTTGTCTGACTCTTGAAGAGTTTGAACGATTGAATCTAAGTCGAGATCTTCGATTTTTTGAATGTTGTTGAGAACGTCTTTGCCTTCTGAGATGAGCTGGTCCATGACATCAGGGCGAGAAGACTGCGGGCGAGAAGAGAAGTCGTATCCATGTTCAATCAAGAGACTCTAAATATGTCTTACTTTCAAGTCGTCTTCATGAATGGGCCGATCTGGTAAATTCTGAAGTTCCGTGATTCTTGAGTTCAGGTCATTCAACTCGTTGAAAACTTCTCGACGTTCTTGAGCTTCTCTTAGAACTGGATCTCCTGGCCTTGTTTTTTCCTTTTTGGAATTTTTAGAGCTTTTTGAGTACTGCCCTGTGGAAATGGATTTTTTTTCCCATTCGATTTGAGGAATGAAGGTTCTTAAAGATTTGTCGATTTCTTCTAATCTTGTGATTTCTTCTTTCATTAATAGGTCGTCGAATTCTTCTTTTTTGTCGAGATTTTTTTCTATTTCAGCTAGTCTCAGTTGTTCTGCATAGCTAAGCCTTGTGATCATTGATCCTTGTTTGACTTCTTCGATGAATTCAGTGTTTTTCTTAACGAAATCCTGTTCTGAGTAAACCTTTTGTTTTTTAGCAGGTTTTGTTTTAACCTTTGTTAAAAAGAAGTCATTTTTTGAAGGAGATTCTGAGTCTTTTGAAGTTGATTTATTTGACCTTGCACTGAGTCTGGAGACTTTAAGAGCTTGAAGCATTTTTTCTTTTTCTTTAAGGACAAGGTCAAGTTGTTTGATTTTTTGTCTTCTTCTGTGGTACTCAAGGTCGATTTTTTCATGTTCTTGTCTGGCTTGATAGACTTGAATCCAGCTGACGTCAGGGTCATCAGAGTGGATTTTTTTATACTCCACAGCCATTTCAAGTATTTCTTCATAATCCTCAGGCATTTCAATCATCAACTTTCCGTCTTCATCCCTTTTATTCTTAAGTCCCTCAGCAAAATCATTCAACTTCTTCATCCTCTCCAGCCTTTCATTCAATTCGCTTTGGTCAAGCGAGTCCATCATTTCTTCATAAGCCTCTTCAAATTCTCTTTCTTCATTTCGAGCAAGCATTGACTCTAAAGTCGCTTGAATGAACTTAAGACCTTCACTTCGAGAATCATTTGTTGATGGAAGAGAGTCTTTCTGGTCTCTTGAGTTTTCTGATTCTTTTGGATCTGGAAAATCTTTCAAATCTTTTGAATTTGTGGAATTCATTGAAAAACTTAAAGGGTCTGATGTCAAAAGCTCAAGTTTTTGTTTTTCACTTGCGGAAATCGGACGATTGAATGAAAAATCTGTGAAGGTTGATGATGGGGAGTTCGAATTTGAAGCTTTTCGAAGTGGTTTTGAAGTTGTTGGTTTAGCGGATCCTGATTTGGTTAGAGTTGAACGGGTGGAAGACTGGAGTTTCGATTTGCCCGGGTTGATTATTTCCATCTTCTTTTTGGTATCTGTTGAGTTAGGTCGCTTTTGAGAATCCATTCAAGAATTTTATTGCGAAAGAAGATTTAAATTACTCAAAGTCCTGTAGATTATATTAAAAGTAAAAAACTTTTAAAACAGCCCTAAAGGAAAACTCGTGATTCTTCCATGTTTTATTTTTGAAGTGGAAAAACCGAGTGAAGAATTCGAAGCACTTTTTGATATGACTCGTTTTATTCGACCACTTTCGATTTTCATTTCTTTTATTTTTTCTAAGTTCAGGTCTGGCGGTTTTGGCATTACTTTGAAAGTAGGAGTGTTGCAGGATGAAGTTGAATGCACCCCGAAAGGACTTTTAGGGAAAGTCGGGATCCTTAAAAGGTTTAACTCGTCGTTTTTTACAAGGGTTGAAATCTTTGAGGACATTGAGTTTAGGTTGATTGCAAGGAAGCTTTTTCTTGAAATTGTTTCTTTGGGTAAGATTGGGGACAAGATTTCAGGGAATCTTGGCTGGGATGGAATGGAAACTTTTCGGGGTTTTAGGTTTGTTAGTCGTTTCGCGAGAATTGGTTTTGGCTTTGGAGACTTTTTAGTAGATTTCCAGGTTTGACTTTCGAGAATTGACTCTATGTCACTTTTCTGATGCATTTTTAATTAGGATGGTCGGGTCTATTGGTAAGAGTAATTAATTAAGGATTTTTTTGTTTGTTATGATTTGATGGGAATAAAGAATTGATATTTAAGATGAGGTTTATTTAGTCGAAGGTTTTTAGATTTATGTTGGGATTAGCCTTGAGTTTAGATAGATCGCTTTATAAGATGAAGGATAAGGTAGTTGTAAGGTTTTAAGGATTTGAAGGAAGAGTAAAAGAAACTTCAGAAAAATTCGATTATTTTATTTTTTATTTAAGAGAATTAATTTTCTGTTACCTAAATCTAAATTATTTCTGATAGCTGATGGAATGATGATTTTAACTACTATTAGAACTTTATGCTGATCAATACTTGAAGACTTAAGATACTTGTCAAATAAAATATTATTTTATACTGATATTAGAACCTGTGGAAATAATCGGAGTAAACAATAATTCTATTTAGGGGAGCTATTCTGAAAGATCAATTTTTTGATTGTATCTAAAATTCCTACTTCAAATTAAGGCTAGAAATGGTCTAGACCTCTATGATTTATATTAGAAAATCACTGTTTCGATATATCAAAAATTCTTGTAATGTGTTTCTGAATATTGACTTATGTTAAAAAATGTATTCACTGCTCAAATATGAAATAAATTGCTTTGAAAATAAATCTCAATGCTGGAGATTTAGATTAGAAATTACATTTTTATTTACAAGTGAAGATGAATTGTTTAGAATTTCATTGGAAAATCACATTGGCCTACTAAAGAATGTCTGTGGATTTTATATAAATAATAAATTCATAATTTACTCTTAAACTGTGATTTTACAGAGTTTTGATACTTAATATAGAATTAGAATCCTAAATAGTTTATTATTCTTTTTGAAGCCTTAATGGTGTGCGAAAAAAAGCAAACTTATTGAGAATATTTGAATCATTAACAATCGTAATCACTAAGATAGATATTTTATAGATATCTCTTCGATATTTTTCATTATGATTCTACTTTAAAGGAATGGGAAGTATTCAGATCTGATTAAATTAATAATTTTTGAGTGCATCTGTGTTAATAGTATATGCACTATTATTTAAAGGCTCTCTATCTTATTGAATTTAACATTTAATTTTATATTACCTTATATAAGAGCTCTGAATTAACAACTAGTTTGTATATAAGAAATTTTCCGTTTTTCTTAGAATTTTTACTATATTTGAATAAGAATTAATAATAAGAGTTTCTTATTTTCTAATAATAAAATCAACTCTTAAAAAATAAACCTTTTGTCATTTCCTTAAATTAGAGACAAAACCAACTAAAGACTAATTTTCCTTAACTTGCTTTTTATATGTTATTTTTTTATCTATTTACAAAACCGTCAAAATAATTTCTTAGAATTCAAATCAAATGGGATGTACCATAAGCACTAAATATCGTAAAAAGCCAAATGACAACTATATCTCAGATATCAACCAGGTCAAACTCGAGCCAAGCCTTTTCATACTGGAGAACAAAAAGCGTTTTCAAGAAGTTTATAGAATTGCACAAAATCTCGGTAATGGAACTTATGGAGACATTAAAACCTGCTTTCATAAAGAAACAGGTCAAAAACGCGCAGTTAAACTTTTTCGCAAGGACTTGTTGCAGGGTGATGATACCAAAGAAAACCTAACAAACGAGTTCAAGATTTTGAAGGGTCTTGACCATCCAAACATAATCAGAACCTACGAACTCTTCGAAGACACAAAAAGATTCTACCTAGTAATCGAATACTGTTCAGGAGGTGACTTATTCACCGAGATCTTAAAGCGTCACAGTTTTTCAGAGCAAGACGCCGCAAAGATCTTTTTCCAGATAGTTTCAGCAGTTCACTACCTTCACAACCAAGGAATTCTTCACGGTGACCTGACTCCCGAAAACATTCTTCTGGAAGATCGACGAGATTCTCTTTCCGTGAAACTTGCAGATTTCGGCTCGGCATTAAAAATCTCAGAAAAGCTTGAAAAGTCTTCAGTGATGGGAAAAGCTTACTACTTTGCACCCGAGGCTTACGACGGGATCAGTGCAGAGACTTCTACGATTTGGAGCTGCGGAGTCATTTTATACATCCTCCTCTGTGGCCACCCTCCTTTTGATGGAGAAAACGACGAAGAAATCATCACTCACGTTCGAAGAGGCAGGTTTTCAATGGAAGGACGGGTTTGGGAGAAGGTCTCAGCTGAGGCGAAAGAACTGATCCACAAGATGCTCTGTCCTCGCAATGAAAGAATCTCAGCAGCAGTTGTCCTGCAACACCCTTGGCTTAAAAATCATCTGGAAATCAATGTTTCTCGCTCTGAAGTCAAGCTAGTCCTCGACAACCTGAAAAATTTTCACGCAAGCAATAAACTTAAAGATGCGATCATCACTTTTATCACTGTTCAATGCGCATCGTTTAAAGAAACAAAAGAACTTAAAGAAGTCTTCTTGAAAATTGATAAAGATGGAGATGGAAAACTTAGTAGAAGAGAACTTTTTGAAAGTCTTCGTGTTAGTCTCTCTGATGATGAAGCTGAGATGGAAGTTGAGAGAATTATGAATCAAGTTGATTCGGATAACAGTGGATTTATTGATTATACTGAATTTCTTAGGGCGAATCTTGATATGAAACAATTTTTAAGTGAAGAAAATCTTAAAAGTGCTTTTCAAATTTTTGATCGTGATGGAAGTGGGAAAATTTCGGCGGATGAAATTAAGAAAATGTTTCAGGGGAATAAGGAAAGTGATGAAAACGTCTGGCTTAGTATAATTAAAGGGATTGACGCCAATGGGGATGGAGAAATTGACCTGCAGGAATTTAAAAGCTTGGTTTCTTTGAAGTTTGTAGCCTAATAAATTTTGGGAATGATATAATGAAGAATAATAGGATTGTGAGGAGAAGTGGATCTGCTAATATTAGGGAAGTGTCGCCGGTGATCAGTATATCAATTACCGTAAAAGCAAGAGGAAACTCTCCAAGAACCGTTAAGAATCATCCTTATTTTGCACCACAACAACTACTAGTATCAACAATAACCAATCTAAAAGGCTCATGTATCCCAAGTCGTCCTTCTTTTTTAAAATCGATTCACTCCAGATCAAACTCATCAAATACCCAAGGCCAAACCCTAATAAACCCACTAAAAAAGAACAGTTTTGCAACAATAAAAAAAACATTCACACCTCAAAAGCGTTCAAACCATCAAAAATTTTTCCAAAAACCTGGAATTTTCGATTCAAACTTTGAAATAAAAGGAGTAAACTGTTTAAAACTTTAATCTAATCCAAATTCACAACAGAAATCAAGTACCCAAGTTAAAATCAAATCTAACATGTTACGAGTTCTAATAAATAATCCAAATCCTTGCTTTTAATAAAATCAAGTATAAACCTAAATCTAAAACCCAATTCTAATTCAAATCTTTAAATTTCCGTCATTCTTCCATTAAAATCCTTTTTCATAAACCTCTCAATCCAACCTGCTAATCTTCAATCTTCTCTAAAAAAATTCCTTTTCCCTTCTCTCAAAAAACTCTTTTCCCTTCTCTTCTCCCATCGATCCACTTACAAAACCAGAAGACACCATTCATCCCTTTACCATATAAATGGTGCTAATCACTAAGGAGGAAAGACAGCAGATCTTTAGCTACTTATTGAAAGAAGGCACTCTAGTCGTAAAGAAAGATGTGAGTCTTCCGAAACACCAAGAAATTCCAGTCTCCAACTTGAAAGTCATGATGCTCTGCAAGACACTCAAGTCAAAAGGCCTGCTGGTCGAGCGATTCAATTGGCAGTACTATTATTTCAACTTGAACGAAGAAGGAATAAGAGCCATGTGTGAGAACCTCGGACTACCGACCAACATTCGTCCAGACTATTACAAAGCACCTGCTGTCAAGAGACCTGCCACTGAAGACGAAAGAGGAAGAAGAGGATTCGGACGTGGAAGAGGAAGACCTAAGGAAGAATAATAGAATAGATAAGTTTTACTTCGGGAAATAATATGTTGTTCTTGATTTTTCAACTTGTTTTCGCTGAAATCAATCAGTTCTCGTTTAGAAGCCCGTTTTTACCGGAACATAGTGAAAAGTTTAGAACTGTTGGAGATGCTATTCCTTTGAGGAAGTTTGTTAGGCTTGGACCTCCCAGGCAGAATTCTACTGGAGGGTTGATTAGTAGTGAAGCTATTAATTTGACTTCTTTTGAGATACAGACGGTCATTAATTCTGCTGGGGACTCCCCTAATGAAAATATTGGACTTTCGCTTTGGCTGTCAAGTAAACCCGAGCCTCTAGGTCGTTTATATGGTTTATCTTCAAGTTTCAGAGGCCTTGCTCTATTCATCGACGTAGCAAAGCACCGTCTTTACTCCAACGAAATCCTCGAAGACCTAACAATCGAAAAAGTGCTATCAAGCGAGAACTGTCCAATCGAGGTAAAAAATCGTCAAACATCAATTCACGTCCACTTCACAGGAAAAACTTTCGAAGTATGGATAAAAGACCGAAGAATGAGAAAGTGCACAAGCGTAACACCCACTCAGGTCCCAACTTCACACCACGGAGATCTTTTCTTCGGCATCAGTTCATTTAGCGGAAACAACACAAGCACAGTCTTCGACGTCTTAGAAATAATCACAGCGGACATGGAAGACGAGGACAACGAGAACGAAGCCATCAAGCAACTTGAGGAAAGCTTGACGAACGAGTTGAAAATAATTGAAGATCATTTGGGCGTCATGGAACATCGCATCAAGTAAAAGTCATTCAGAGGAATAAGTCACAGTCGTGAATATATCAATATTTTCAGTACTATTCAGGTACTCACTAGTAGACTCCAGGTTATGTATTTGAAGATCTCGAATATCAGGAGTGTTATGCAAACTATGCAGGTTGATAATAGTTTCACTCAACTTTCTAACAAAGAAATCGTGTTTATCAAGGAAAAGTTCAGTAATCTTAATATTAAGATCGAGGACCTGATGACTTATCTCAACAGTAAAAAGATTTATGAAGACTTCTCAAAAGCACTTTCAAGTCATTTCACACAAACAGATTCCCAGGGACAGTTGTTGAGATCTGAACTGGTTTCCTCAGAAAGGCGTTTAAGTAAATACCAGTCTTTAATAACAGGAGACAATCGCATATGGTACTTGAACCTTGCCTTCTTTTTGCTATTTCTGTCGATATCAGTTCTTTTTATCCGTATTTTAGGGATAGAAAAAGTGAAGACTCTCATATAATAGCTTAACTATTACCTAAGTTTCGGCTTTGACTTGTAGATGTAAACCACTCGTGCTTTGCGACTAAGAACCGCTACACAATGCTCATTGTTGTTCACTCCGCCCTTCGGCGACTCGTCGCCTTTTCTCAGTAGTTCCAAGTCTTGCTCTGTCAGTTTTAGGTTGCTATCAATGTCCATATTATAAATATCCATTAGATGGCATCAAGAGAAAAACCGTATCGCTCCAAGCCGCCTGTCGCTTTTTCTTTAATCGCACAACAGGCACTTGCTAGCACTTTTTTTTTAGTTCATGAAAGTGGAGTCACGTCTTTCGTGCTCAAGGATGAGACCGGGAAAAGTTTTAAAGTTTCTTTAGGAAGCTGCCATTCGTGCAGTTGTGGAGGAGGTAGGACTGAACACTGTGTTCATACTGTTTACGTTATGCATAAAATATTCAAGGTAACTGTTGATAATCCTGTCATTTGGCAACTCTCTTTTATTGACTCTGAGATTAATATGTTGATACGGTCAAGGCATAACTTAATTGAGCAAAAACCAAAGATTATCAGAAGAGAAAATAATGAAAATGTGAACAGGATTGATTTAAGTGAAGAGTTCGGATGCCCGATTTGTCAGGAGGAACTTAAAGATTTGAATACTTTGACCTATTGTAAAGTTGGATGTGGACATAATTTTCACGTCAAGTGCATGAAGGTCTGGGCTGAGCATAAAGAATCTCAAAGAGATAACATCACTTGTCCTCTTTGTAGATGTGACTGGGGACCAGGAGTTTTAAACGACCTAAACAAAATGATGAGAAAACTGCGAAAAAAGCCAGCAATCCACAGCAACTCAACATGTCTGGGCTGTGGATCATCTCCAATCCAAGGCCACAAGTACCACTGCCTCATCTGCCCAGACTTCGATTTCTGTTCAAAATGTTACAAATCTTACCACAAAGAACATCCATTCCTAGAAAAATCAAACCCATCAGCACCATGGCAAGCAGCAGTGAGAATAAACCCAGAATCATACGCGAATCGAGAGTTTTCGCCAGAAGACTACGAAATGTTGCAAAAACTTGATGAAAAGCCATGTTTAAGTGAGTTTATTTTTTCATTTTTGCAGGAATCACGACCTGGAACTTGCGCTTTATGCGCAAGTGAACAGAAGACTCGTTGGAAAATACTTTCTTGTGGACATGAAGTGCATGATGTCTGTGTTTTACAAGCTTTGAGAGATGAGAAGTACTTTTGTGGTATCGATAAAAAACCGTTTTTTAATGGATTGGCTAGTAGGCCTGAGACGAGGGTTGAAAAAAATGAAGGACTTGCTGTTACTGGGGTGCAAGTCGCGAATAACCCTCCAGCTTTTAGGATGAGGAAAAGACCTCCTGTTAGAAAAGTTTCGAGTCAGATGACTTATCAGAGCAGGCCGAATATTATTGAGTTGCCTGGACTGATTGTGACTCGATTGAGTAAGAATTAGTGTGTTTATAGATTTATTATGGATGGATTGGATTAGAGAGGGATTGTATTGTCATTCATGTAAATCTTATCTTTCAGAGTCATTTACTTTAAGTCGTTAGAGATTTAATTTCATTATTGAGAGGTTAAAACCTTTCTTTTATCGACATATCTTAATTCAAACCTATATTTAAATATGCACGTTCAACGGTCTTTTTCAACTGCTTATCGGAAGATGCTGGTGACTGGAATCGGCAAGGATAGGACAGGAATTGCAAGAGATATAACAGGCCTGATCTTTGATGAGGAAGGAAACATCACTGACTCAAGAATTACGAAGTTCCAACAAAATTTCACATTGATGTTCTTGGTCGAGATTCTTGAGAAAAACATTGAGTCCTTCAAAGATTCTATTAAAAGAGCTCAGGAAATGCTTTCTATTCACTTGGATGCAAGTGAAGTCACTGAAATGCCTTCCGTTAAGACTGCTACTTTGACTTCTGCTTGTCTTTCTGTTATGCATGAAGACTCTGAAGTCCAGAAATCTATTCAAAAGTTTCTAAATAAACAAGGAATTACTATGGAGAAAGTTGAACTTTCACAGGTTTCAGCACCCATGGGCGGGACTGACTTGTTTCAGTTAAAGGCAAAGGTTAGTTGTGAGTCTTTTTCATTTGAAGAAATGAGAAAAAAACTTGAAAAATTTGATGACCCTCTGCTGATTTCACTTGAACTAAAAACTGGAAACTAGAACTTAGTAAAATAATAGGAGATAAATATGAAAAGAAAGTTCCGAAAGCTCAGTGCTTTTCAGCATCGCATTGAAGACGACCTAAGCAAACTCGACTACTTGTTAGGAACCAAAACAAATTTCCATGTGAGATCATCCTGCAGTAGCGGAAACCGCACAAAACTCCGAGCAGGTTCTGAATACTACCACTTAAAAAAAGCAGTGAAAATCACAGAAGCAAACGACGCAAACGTTAAAATGCTGTTTAGACTATATAGGAAAAGATTGGAATAATGAGATATAATTATTTTCTAATGATTAAACAAATAAGCAAGAAATCTCTTGAAAAAGGGACACAAAAAACAAAAAAAAAACTCGTCAGTGCCGAGAAAAACGAGAAAAGCAGGAAAAGTCTCAAGAAAAAAACTAAAAAATCAATCGTTCCTCGAACTTGTAGAGATAGTCCTGTGAACTTACCTCTTAAAAAGCCCTTGACCAGAATGGCTTCGTTAGACCTCGGAAAACCTGGAAAAGTGGAAAAAAAGTCAATCAAAAAAAAACTTTCTATTCAAACTCTGAAAAAAACTTCAAAACCTTTTGGAAAAGATGACCAGGTCGAAAATTTGATGTCACCGATTAAAAAGGTAAAACAAAACTTTATCAATCCAGATGAAACTTCTTTGTTATCAGTTTTAGATATATTGGCGTCTAACTAAAATCTTTAAATTGATTTAACTGAATAACTCACATAAAATGATTTGGTTATAATAATGGAAGTATTTAACTCGAATATTGAAGAAGATAAGTCTCAGTTTCCTATGGCTGTTTGTCCTGAATGTAAATCTGTCCAGGACTTTCCGATTTTAGACTCCCGGGTTAGGACTATGAATCTTATTTGTCCAAAATGCAACTGCAAGTTTTGCTCTTACTGTGGAGGAGATCGACACTTCTTGATGTCCTGTCGTAAACCACTTCCAGTAAAACCCGTGTTTTCAAGTAACCAACGAGTATAAAGATAATCTAATAATAATGGTTCTGCTTCTTCTATCAAGCCTAATCCTAGTCTCCTCCTACATCACAATTCCGGTAAAGCACAACCGAAATTTCCAAGAAAAGCTTCTCAACTACCTACGTACTTCATCCTCCTCAAACCTTCAGACGATTCCTTTTTCAGAGTTAGAGAACAACAAAAACGTAAAAAAAACATAGCTAGAGTACTCCGCTCAAGTAACAATCGGGTTCCCCGCTCAAAAAGTCCATCTAATGATCGACACTGCCTCATCCTACATCTGGGTAAAGTCCCCAGGTTGTTCTCCCTGCCACAAGAGCGACGATTACTTCGACGTAGGCGAATCAGCGACTTACGAGAACTTAAAAGAGCAAATTTTCATCAGTTACGGCGACGCAAACGTGACAGGCGCTCTCGGCAAGGACCTGGTCAAGATCGGCGATGACGAGACTTTGACTGTAAACGACCAGAAGTTCATCGTCGAGACCGAAGATCACGGCTTTGAAGAAATGGACGCTGATGGGATTCTCGGCTTTGGACTTAACCAGCTAAGTCCAAACGTGAGTACTTTTATGGAGAATTTGAAAGCCAGTGGGCAAATTGTGAATTCTATCTTTTCACTTTACTTGAATGATAATGAGTATGACAACCATAACAAGCCTGAACCGAAGTCAGCTTTGATCATTGGCGGAGTCGACACTGACTACGCCTTGAACTCTGAGTCGCAGGTCTTCAACTTGAAGGCTGACTTGTCGTCAGGGTACTGGCAGGTTTCTTATAATAGTCTTTACATGGGGCCTGAAAAAATGAACCTTACTGTCAAGGCTGCTGTTTTTGACTCAGGAAAAGGATACATCTCAGCACCTGAGAAAGACGCGAAAGACCTTCGGACTTGGATGTATAAACGTTTTGAAGAGTGTAATTATGACAATCAAGGACTCATTGTTTGTGACTGTAACAATGACTTGAGTAAGTACCCACCGATGTATTTTCATTTGGGAGGAAACCAGGTGTTTAAAATAACACCCAAGAACTATTTCTTGAAAGATGATAAAAAGTGCCTGTTGTTAGTCGCTGTTGATAACACCCTGCCCGTCTGGCGCTTAGGAGGACCATTCTTAAGGATGTACTACTCAATATACGACGCGGATCAAGGAATTGTAAGTCTTTACCCTGCGAAGGTTTCGAAAGACCATTCACATGACGGTGAGGAAAGTGCAAGGTTGATAATTATTTTCTTTGTCGTGCTGTTGATAGTGATCTGCATCGTGATGTCCATCTTTTTGTACCTCTTCTGCTGCAGACATAAGATGAACTTCGAGGAGAACTACAAGCCGCTGTTCACTGCGAAGTACAACCTTCCGCCTCACTATCACCGAACCGCCGTCAGGACCTCTTCAGGCGAAATCGTCCCTGACTACACCCCGACCTCCAGACAGAACAGGGTCTTCCCTGGCATCTCCTCTAAATAATAGGTGTTAGTTTATTAAAGAAAACAAAAAAGACCAGAACGGCAACAACCAAGTCGCTCATTCGACTCAAAGTCTGTTGAGTATAAATCTTTTGATTCAGAGTTAAAAAATGGCTCTACTTGTAAATCCATAAAAGGTAAATCACTTACTAATGACTTCTGTGATGATAAAAGACCTCCTGATGCGTGGAAGTCGAAATGGACTTTTACTCTTTGAGTGAAAATTGGAGAGTTTAATGGCTCGGTTGGCTCTGTCTCTGAAGGCTTTTCTGAAGAATTTACACGTGTTGGGTGGAGTGAGAAAAGTTTTTCTTCAGTTTCGGAGATTTCGAGATTTACTCGTGATATTTGACGGCTTGTTGAGAGTAACTTGCTTTTGTAGCTGATTTTTTATTACCTTGAATACTCGTCTAGACAGTCTTCCTGGGATTTTTCAGTCAAACTTTTTTCGATTAGACTTCGGAGAAAGACTCGCAAAAGACGTACACCTTTTGGGTACTTCTTTAATTTCAAAGAAATTTCTGTAAAAGTCGTTAAAAAATACTTACCTGCTCGAAAATCTTCAGGTTTCAGTTTTAAAGAATTTTTCATGATTTTTTCTTGAAAAGTCTTGAAATCTTTCAAAAGTTCTTTGAAAGTCACCCAAGAAGCACTTGGAATATTAAAAAAGGTCTGAAAAGTAATGCAGAAGTTGACCAGGGTGGTATTTGGGTTTTTTATTTTAACGATTTCTTGAAGAATGTCAGGCGAAATATTCCCGAGTGAGTCTTGAATCGACTCATTGAGCCTTGCAAGTTCAAGAGCAAGTGACTGAAGTTGAATTTTAGTCGACTCAAGGGTAATAGCAAGATGATCATAACGGTTCTGAAGGTGTTCAAGTAGAAGTTTCAATGAAGAAGATTTACTTTCCAGTTGTTTGACTTTTTTAAGTAAGCCTGTGAGTTGATTTCCTTCTTTTTGTTTCTTGGTTTTAGCTTCCATTCTTTTATAGATTCTAAATAAGTTTACCTTCAGCAGGTTTAAAGATGATAAATATGGGATGCTGTCAGTCATCTAATTCCAACAAACTTGAGAGTGAGTGATATCTCAGATCCGGAGTACAAACAACAGAATTATGTTCAAGTCGCTTCCAGAGACCAGTTTGGACGGATCACTACTCGATCACGGATACCCATCGAAGTCAAGCCTCCAACTATGCAGTCGCATACTTATACTGAAGTCGGTGAAAGGATTTTCAAGGCCACTGCATGTGTGCTTCCAGGATTTGATCCCATCAAAGACCGCAAAAAGGACTGCCAGGATGATTATGGCTTGGTTGATCATGATGGATCTTTCTTGGCTGTGCTTTTTGATGGTCATGGGGTCAACGGCCACCTCGTAGCACGGTTCTGCAAAGACTTTATGTCAGATTTTTTCCTAAAAAACACTAAAAAATTCGAAGACTCTCCAAAAAGCGCAATAGAAGAAATGGTGATATCCTGTGACACTCAATTAAAAAAAGACAAACTAGACACCTTACTATCAGGTACAACAGCAGTTGTACTTTACATGAACTCCCAAGGTATCCACGTGGGTAGCGTTGGAGATTCACGAGCGATTCTCTCAACAATTCCCAAATCCCTAAACGAAAACAAAGCCAATTCCCAAACAATAACTTATTCAAATCGTTTCGCGAGAGAAATCGAGCCAAATCGCAAGTTGCAAGCAATCGCCTTGACAGTGGACCAGAAGCCAAACCACTCTCAAGAACTGAAACGTATTCAAAACGCAGGAGGCGAAGTCCGACGCATCGCTGATGAGTTCGGAAATCCCCTCGGGCCTTATCGGGTTTGGGTAAAGGGAAAGTCAACTCCTGGACTGGGCATGTCCAGGTCGATTGGTGATAAAGTCGCTGCTAGCATTGGGGTTATTCCCAATCCTATTTTGAATTCATTTAAAATTTATAATGAATTGGACCAGTTTGTTGTTTTGGCAAGTGATGGACTTTGGGATGTCATGGAAAATTTTGAAGTTGTGAATTTTGTTGAAAAGTTCAGGTATTCGGCTAGTAAGGAACTTAGTCAGGCTTTTCCTGCTAGAGTTAGTAATTGCACTATTGCTAGACTTTTGTGTGAAGAGGCTAGGTTTCGTTGGTTTGGTATTTTGGAGAATGAAGATGTTTGTGTTGATGATATTTCTTGTGTTATTATTGAAATGACTGGTGTTGACCCTGATTTAGGACAAGTTGGAATAAAAATAGAAGAAAGACACGCTGAAAACATTTTCAACAGTCTAGCCGTCGAAGGAGTTGTTAACCTAAACAGAAACAAAGCTGCGAGGAATGATCCAACAAGAGGCAGCATGGCTGACGAAGATACACCTTATTTAGCAGATGCACTAAAGTAGTCTAATTAATTACCTTCTATGAGGAAGAGGTTTATAATTCCTATAGTCAGTATGTGGAGTCGGGCGATTCTCAAGCAATTCTTCTATTTTCGAAAGAACTGTAGAGTCTAGCTTATCAAGAGCTTGAACAGCTTTAACACTATCTTCCGCTTGGGCTAAGGTCGTTGCTCCAGTAATCGCTGTGCTAACGTCTGGGCTCTTCATGCACCAGGCCAGACAAAGCTGTGACTGAGAAATTCCTAAATCATCTGCTATCGCCTTGAGCCCGTTGAGAAGTGCGATGGTCTTTGGCTTGTTTTCTTCAGTGAACCTAGAAAGGTATCTTGATTTTATCATCGGAGCAAGTCCTGGGTCAGCTAGTCTTGAGTTTTCTGGGAAGTTACCGTCGTTGTACTTGCCTGATAAGATACCTCCGGACAGTGGACTCCAAATGGTTGTTCCTAGACCATATCTATCGAATAATTCAGTGTAGTTCACCTCGACGTTTTCCCTGAAAAACATGTTGTATTGGCACTGTTCAGCTATTGGGTAGTCATATCCGTATCTATCACAGATTTTATAAACTTCCATCAATTGCAAGGCAGTGAATTCAGAAGTGCCCCAATAACTAGCCTTTCCTTGTTCAATCAAGTGATTGACAGCCCTGACAGTTTCTTCAAGAGGAACTTCATGATCAAACCGATGCAAAAACATGATATCAACATAATTAAGCTGCAGTCTTTTCAAAGAATTTCTCATGGCCTGAACAAGCCTTTTCCTAGAAAGTCCGACACCATTAGCCATATCGGCTCTGATAAACTTTGTTGAAATGACAAGTTCGTCTCGATTCCATCCTCCAGCTTTCAAAGTGTTGCCAAGGAGTATCTCTGCATTGCCAAATCCGTAAATTTCAGCAGTGTCTAAAAAGTTTACCCCTGCATCAATGAACTTTGAAAAGACTTTCATTTGAGTTTCTTCTGCATCTAACTTGTGACCATTCCACCAGTTTCCAACTGAAAGAGCAGAGACTTTTAGGCCTGAGTTGCCCAGGTTCTTGTAAACCATCGTGTCTTTCTCAACCATTTTATTCAACAAATAGAATATTCATGAAAATTGGTTGTGATTTTTAGTGTTTTTCTTTAGATGAGGGAAGTTTATGATTTTTTTTTTGGTTTGAACACTGATAATTTAGAGTTCTAGTACCTTCATTGGAGTTCCAGATTTAGACTAAAACTGAAGTCTTGAACTACTTTCTAAAGCTCTATACTTTTTCAAAATTATTTTAGTTCAGGTATTTTCCGTTCGGTGTCTAATATGAACTAAAACGAAGTTCTAGGAATTTTTTAGAATAGTTTGGCCTCTAAGCTGGATAATGAATGATGACAAGCTTAAGGAGAATCATCATTTGTTAGGAAAAATTAAACTTTAGTTTTCGTTCTCTTTAGATGTTTTAGTTTATATTTACGGAGGTTAAGTCATCGGATCACTTTTACTTTTTGGGTAGTTGGGCATGTTGAAGTATCTTTTACATACACCTAGCAATAGATATGTCCTAACTTCCTGAAGTTGGGAAGTTTGTTGAAGTATTTGCTTAATAAATTAGAAGTTCGATCTCTGGATAATTCATTTCAATTAAGAATACAAAGATATATTAAGGACTTTAAATTCGAGTAGGATGGGCGGAGGAGGATATTACAGAAATCTGTTTTTATATAAAATAAAGAAATTGGTTTTTATTAAGGATAGAATTTGTAAACTTCATGAAATTCCGTTTTGATTTCTAATGGTTTTCGCGACTATTAGATAATAAATGTCTAGAATAATACATTAAAAGCTGAATCAATATTTAGATTTGCAGCACAACAAGTTATTTTTCAACTGTCAAAGAAATAATATTTTCTAGTGATAATTCATTTCTGAAAAGCATTTTTAGTTTCATTCTTTATAAAATTAACTACGATAGAAATTCATTAATACTAATAAAATTCAAATAGACAAAAACTTCATAGCTCAAAGGATTAACTTCAATCAAATTGAACTATCATAGTGTGAGTCTACGGTTTGTTAAAAGGTGTAAAGTAGTACTTAAATATTTTCTTGAATTTACAAAATTTAATTAGGATTGTTTTTTTACAAGATCTAGTTATTTCGAACAAATACCGAATTCTGTTTATTTTGATCAGAGGTTTCTTGATGAGACTAGCTGTAAGATTGTGAACCTGGACTCGTAAAAAAAATTAACATCATAATACCTTGAACCTTCCTTAAGAAACAGCGGGATTCCTAATGTTCTAAAAATTTGAATCGCAAAGATTTGATAATGGAAAATTTGGATTATATATTATCTGCTATATCTATGATATAGAACCTTAAATGCGATGTTTTTATCTTGATTGCAAGGTCTATTCTTGGAGATCAAAGCCTTGGAAATATTTCTAAGTAAGCATTAAAGAATTTTAAGATAAAATAGGAATCCACCTTAAAAAGAATAATTTATTATAGGAAAATAAGAATAAGTAAAGTAATATAAAATTGATTGAAGGATTTTCTTAGAATTTCGGAAAATTTTTTAATTATACTCTCTTATAATAAGGTTTACTGTTAATTGATCATGTATACGAAGATTTACTCAAGTAAAATATTGAAATGGTATAATACAAACTTATTCAATTATAACATATTTATATACAAAATAAAATATCATTTATCCTATAAAATGAAATCTCTTTTATTACTTATATTATCATCAACCTATGCACTTTCTCAAGAAAATAGTGAATTATATGGTAGTATTCTGACTACCTATGTTTGGAGTAGTAATGATACTTTGGTTCTTGCACCAGGAGCAAAATTCAACTCTAATTCAGTAGCAACTAAAATATTCTCTCAATGGTCTGCGAAAATACCAGGGGCAACATGGATTTGGTCAAGTGAAACATTACTAAACCCAAATACCTACCAGTACTGTAAATTCTTTAATTACTTTCAAGTCAATAACAAAATATCATCAGCAATACTGGAACTTGCAGCAGAAAATCAGGTTTTTACATTACTAAATGGTGTACCAACAGGATGCTCTAGTACAACTAGTACAGCCACATTATCCACTCAATTGAAATGTGATGTTACTAAATTCATTGATAAAGGAATGAATATTATTACTTTTAGAGTCAATAATATGCGATGGAATGCAAGTGGGTCAAATGGTTATGCAGGATTACTTTATAAATTGACTATCACTACCATAATCAGCTCAAATTAGATTATTAGACTAAAAATTAGATTTCATTATTTAATGCTGAATTTTTCCTATAAAAATGAAAATTATCTTTGCAATGATTTTATGCTTCTGGTACTCAAAAGCTTTAGTTTGTGGTACTTCTCAAAAAAATTTAACTTACTCTATTGTAAGCGATGCTAATAATTATGTGCTAGGGATTCAGACGCCAAAAATCACCAATGCTCAGGCATGCTGGAGCGGATACGGTGGGTGGACTGCTGATATTCCAGGTGCAACATGGATCTGGGAAAGTTATGTGATAACATCTGGAGATCCAGATGAACTTGCAACATTTTTTAATCGATTTTATGTTGATGGAACACCAATAAAAGCAACTTTGCAAGTCGCTGTTGATAACCAAGTATGGACATATATTAATGGGTTAGATGTTCAATGTGATAGTGTTCCTGATACTTACACAAAACAATCTCAAATAAGTTGCAATGTTACCAAGTATATAAATCCTGGCCATAATATTATCACTATTGAAGTTAATAATCGAGGATGGGGGTGCTGTGGAGTTAGAGGGTATGATAATCCTGCTGGCTTACTTTATAAACTAGAAATAAAAGCTGTATCAAATAGCAGCTAATAAGTTATTTAGTTAGTAGAATATATTTCATTATATTTTTATAGATATTGAATATACTAAAAATATTTTTAAATTTTCATCTGTTTTTTTCGTTTGAGTTATGAAATAGATTCATGAAATTTCTTAATAATTCTGATAAATTTAAACTTTCAAATTCCTTTCTCAACATAAAAATAGCATTCGAAAAGAAACTTAGCAAGATATTTAAAATAATTTTCAATCTTTGTTTTTGAAATCAAAATTCTATAGAAAACTCAAGAAAAGGAAAATACAAACTAGTCTAAAATACTTTAAATACATAAATTCAAGCTTAAATCTTGATCTACAAGAACTTAATTTTTTTACTTTAGTAATCTACTTTTCCGCTGTATTCTTCTTCATTAGTTTTCTTGAAATTATAAAAAATATTCCAATATTCAAAATTTGGAAAATTTTACAAGAGATCAAGTTTCAAGAAATTAAGCATCAAGTATCCAAGACAATATTTACGTTAGGCAGAAGGAAATGTAAACTATCTGAAATATCTAAGAATAATTTGTTTATTTAAGTGACTGAATATAAAAAATTTTGAATAAAATAAACCACTCAGTGCTTGTAATAGTTTTGAGCAGGTTAATGCATGAATGTGAACAAAATTATATTATATCTCTTCAATTTTCTTAGAATTTTACACACCTATATAATAATTTTTAAATTTAATTCCACTTAATCAGTAAACATCACACAAAATACAATAATAATTTCCTCAAGCCAAAAATTATTTCCGAGTCTACTTAAAGCACTGCCATACGTTCTGATCTCAAATAGATTCCAAACCTTCTCAAAATTTCCCAACCCACTTTCCAATACTGGTAAATTTCCAATCTCTAAAACTTCTTAATTTCTCTAAATCATCAATAATGTACACCGTAAAAGAAAGCATATTACCCAGAAGAATTCAAGTCGCTTCTCTTCACACTCTAGATACAGACTTAAAGCGTTTTCCCTCTTTACACAAGACTCCATCAACAGCCAAGCATCTTCCATCCCTAAAGTCATCATCTCCAAGTCCTTGCCTAAAGCCAACCCTATCCTTAAAAAGAACAGTTTCGCCAAAACCGCGATTTTCAATAAAAGACCAAGATTTCCTAAAAGACTCAAAGCTTCCATCACTAGTTCTCTGCAGTAAAGCCTCTCAAAACGTAGTGAGTCGCTTGGCCTTCAAAACTCGAGCAGGCCAAATGAACGGAAAGCCAAAACTAACAAACCAAGACTCTTTAATAATTCGTCCAAATTTCCGAGGGACAAAAGGAAGCTATTTATTCACAGTTCAAGACGGTCACGGTACTTACGGCTTCCAAGTCTCCCAGTTTATCCGAAGCACTTTCCCAGTACTTCTCGAAAAACACTTGGACTTCAATTTTTCTTCATTTTCAATTGAAAGAAATATCACTAAAGTGATACATAAACTCACTGAAAGTCTTCAAAATTCTGGAATCGAAATCGCATTTTCAGGAAGTACTTTAAATTCAGTTCTAATCTTTGGAAACTCTTTAATCTGCTCGAATATCGGAGACTCCAGAGCTATTCTAGGAAGGTTTTCAGAGGAAGGCTGGGGTTTCTTGTCATTATCATCTGACCATAGTTTGAAAAGATTTGACGAAAGGCAAAGAATTTTGAATTCAAACGGGCGAATTGATTATTCTTTGAATTCAGAAGGAAAACCAGTGGGTCCTGAAAGAGTTTGGCTTGCTGATGAGAATATTCCGGGTCTGGCGATGACCCGTTCGATTGGCGACTCGATTTCGAAGGTGGTTGGAGTGACCTCTGACCCGGAGACCATTGTCAGGAGGCTTAGACCTGAGGACAAGTTTTTAGTCATGGCCTCAGATGGTCTATGGGAAAAGCTCAGCAACGAGGATGTACTTTCAATAGTTTCCAGCTACTTTGCAGGGAAAAACGTGGAAGAGGCCACCGCGCACCTGGTTAATGAAGCCACTCGACGATGGCGTCTTGATGACTACCGAGACGACATCACAGTGATCGTAGTTTTCCTGCAGGTCTTTTAATTAGTAAAGACTATTTACGAGCAGATATCGATTTAGAAATCGCTTGTTTCGCATTTTGAAGTGCGCGGCCAAATAATGACTCTTTCACACTAGTCTTAGCTGGAGCCACTTCATTCGCTTCTCTCATGAGTACTCTTTCAGTGGTGGTACTCGCGTCAAAGGCAAGAACAAGGCCTTCTTCGAACATCTCATCAATAGTAAGCAGCAGCAAGTCCATCTCGTCAACGACTCTGCTTCGCTCGAGCTCCGCCCTGTAGACCATCTCCAAAGACTCCACAAGGGTGTCCAACACAGAAGCCATGAAAATTTCGTTCTCGTCGTTGGACCCGATGATGTAAAGCGTCAGACTGTTGACCATCTTGAACACCACTGTCCATGACTCTACTAAAACCACCTCATTTTCTCGGTTTTTCAATGAAAATTTGGATATCTTGCTTTTTAGAAGCTTTTCAAATAGGTCTTGACCCGCCTTGCTTGATAAGTCGCTGCTTACGTTGAAGTACTTTGAGTAGATCTTTGAACCTTCTGAGTCTAGAACTAGAATTCCTTTGATTTCGCAGTACATTTTTATTGGAAATTTTAGGATTTTGGGAAGATTTTGAAGAGGTTTGGATTTGGATTGAGGTTGATTTCGGATTTTAAGTCGTTTGGAAGGGTTTTTGGGAAAATGATTTGGAGGGGGTTGAATTGAATTTTCATTAGTTGAGAGATTGAAATTTTTTTCAGTAAAGGCTGAATTTCTATTCTTAGAACTTATGAGTTTTTTCAGTCTTTAGAGGAAATCGCTGAAGTTATGAGGGTTTTTTCAGGAAAAGTCGTAAAAAATTGAAAGATATCTTATTTTTCTCCTCCCGCTCCATTGTGAAATTTCATTTCACTTCAGAAAAATATCTTTTTGTTTATCTTCTATTTCAAGCCATTTCAAGTACTTTAGAGTAAAATAATTCAGCCAGTATCTAAAAGATTGAGACCTTTTTTTATTAGGTATCTACAACCTTATTAAACTTGAAAGATATTTTTCATATCTTTTTAAAATATCTCTGATTTTGTTTTGTTTAAATTTTTCAATATCCAAAATCACTTCACCAAAGTCTTGAGATCATTTTTTCTGATGGAAAAACGCCGGATAAGGGAAAAAATTACTGCAAGAGGAAAAAAAATTTGAACCATTAAAAAATTAAGCATGTCTGAACGAATTTCAAGAAATTATACAATAATTAATGATAACCTTTCAGTAAATTTAGTTCTGGGTTAATGGATTAGATTTGGGAGGCTTGAACAATTAATGTTTTAGTTTTAATGAAAAATTTCAATACAAAAGAATTTCAATCCAAAAAGTCCAGGGACTATTTGTTCAGGATAAGAACTGAAACTTGATTTTTTTAATCTGTGCTTGAAACTTATGTGTGATGATAAATTCCAAGATGAATATGAAAATTTTGATAAATTAAGACTCTTTTTAATTTAAGAACAAGGAATAGTTTAAAGTAGTATTGAATGATTCTTAAAGAGATAAACTAGTTACTCCTTTATTCATGCTTAGTATCATGAATTCAACTAGGAAAACATATAAAGAAAACTATTAAAAACTAAAACCATTTTTACGATCTTCATACTTAATAAGGATTATTCGCAACTTTATACTTAAGCATGGGTTTCGACTTCTCAAGTAACTTATCCATATTGATTCCTTCTCTAAAGCTATAAATCTGATCATCAGGAGAAATTTGATTATATCCTTTCCTACTAACACTCTGACTTTCTTTCTTCTTCTTAATCTTCGGGTTGGGAGCAGGGGGTCTAATAACCTCATCTCCCTTCCCCTTCTCCTCAGTAATACAAATTTCAGTAAACAACTCCACACTTTTCCGTCTTTTCACACTTTTACCCAAATCAGGTTTAAAAGTGCATTCTTTCAACAAATTCTTATTTTTTTCTTCTTTTTCCCTAATCAAATCTTCATTTTTCTTCCTTTCAAAAAACTTCGTTTTTTGAACAATTCCTAATTTCAAAGGATTTTCCTCGCATTTCTTTTCAACCTTTTCCAAACCTGCCCTAGAGTTAAAAAGAACTTTAACAGAAGAGTGCTCAGGAGGTGGAATCGCATCTCGAGGCCTGAGCGGTTTTTCATCATCTGGATTTTCAGCTTTTTTATACTTTTCAATGATTTTTAGCACCTGTTGGCGATGTCTGGGCTCGCTGATTTTTCGTGATTTTTGACTGATTTCAGGTTTAAAAGAGAACTTTTGAAGATCTAGAGACTTCTGCTGTCTTTTTTGCGCTTCTTTAATAGACTGGGCCTTCTGATGTTTTTCATGCAGGGCTTCTTGAATAGAAAACGACTTCTGACTGTTGTTCCTTCGAGGATTTTTCAACTGGTCAAGAGTGAGTCTCAGTTCTTCGATGCATTCCGGGTCCAGCTCAGAGGGTGAGCCGTTGATACTGCTAGCTTTTGATTTGCAGCTCATAATAATGGAATTGTTTAAACTGTTATTTAAAGCAAAATTTCTGTTTCAGGAGAACAAAGACTTAAAGATTTTCTTCCTTCAGATAAGTCACAGGCAACGAGGCTGAGGGTTTTCAGCTTTACCTTCCCGAGGACGAAGCAGAGGACTTCGAGACTTTTGCAGGTTATCATGTTGTGGTCGAGGACGAGGATTTTTAACTTTGAAAGACGGTCAACGAGAGGCTTTAGAACTTCTAGGTTTGAGTCTTCAAGGCCGACTGAACCGAGAAAGACTTCGAGGATGTCAAAGGGAAGTTTGGAGAGAAGGTTGTCGCTTCCTTGACGCATGAAGAAGTTACTTCCTGCTTTTAAGACTTGAAGGTTTTTTGAGGTTTCTAGGACTTTTCCTAGGTATTGACTTCCTGTTATTGAAATTTGGTTGTGGCTTACGTCTAGGTACATTAGATGGGGAAGGTGGTGGATTATGTTGCTTAGCATTCGCATACCGATGTCGCCGATGTTGTTGTCTTTTATGCTTAGAAGCTTTAGTGATCTTAAGTTCACCAGGCCGCCGCAGATTAGAACCATTCCACTCCCCTCTAATCCCGTTTCATTAAGCACCAAGTTCTCCAGTTTCATGAGTCTTTCCAAGCTACATGCAAGTTTTTCAGCTCCAAAAGCTCCGATTTTATTACAACTGAGGTCTAAAGTGACAAGTTTATTGAAGTTAGCCAAGTTACTTGTAAAAGATACCCAATTTTCCTGTCCTAAGTTCGAATTCGAAAGGAGCAAAACCTTGACATGAGTATAATGCTGAAGAACTGTGTCGAAAACCGCTGAGACTTCTTCTCCGAGGTCTTTTTGCGAAAGGTTTATTATTTCAATTGTGTGTGACTGGTTAGATATCGCCAATTCTGCCAATTTCAAGAGACGAGGACTGATCGAGTCGAGACTTAGACCTTCTGGAATACCTGGCTTGGAAGTAAGGGTTGATTCTTTTAGTTGATGTTGACAACATTTGCAAGTTCCCATTTTTGGTTTATTTAGAGGTTTATTTAATGAAAGGTGGGAGTGGTTGGATATTATTTAAGTTTAAGGATTTATTTTAAGAATTATTTGGAATGAATAAAGGTTTAATTTATTTAAAGTTCTTTCGAGGTAAAAAGATGCGGTTTTAGAATATTTGATGTCTATAAAGGAATTGATGAATTATTTTATTAGTAAGGAATGGTTATCTGTGAAATAATAATAAAAACTAAAATAGTTTATTTATGAATCCAATGGCTTAGTTAATGACGAATTGTATCTTGATGGTCTTCTTTTATATTTATTTTGAAGGATTTCATCAACTGTATATGCTATTTTAGGATAATTCTTAAAGAAATAATCAAGAGATACCTGTTTATTATCCGCCATAAGTTTATGAATATCATCAGCGCACTTTTCGATATTTCCCCCTTGCTCAATATTTTTAAACATCATTAAAACCTGATAATTTCCTTCATGGATGACTTTAAGCCAGTCTTCAATATTTTTATCTTTATCTGGATGAAATCGAATTGTCTGCTCATAAAACTCAAAAATAGATTCTCCTGTAGCAAAAAACAATTCCATTAAAAACAACTTAATCGCCTTTAAACGAGTATCATTTTCATTGAAAAATTCGCCCATATTTGAGGTTATCGTATGAATAGCTTCATGTAAAGAAAGAAGAGCTAAACAAGGATCAAATATTAAATTCTCCAAAATTAAAGAATATCGACATATGCACTTTGTAACAACTCCATTGAATTCAATATCATCTTCAAGAGTAAGTAATTGAAAAAGTAACTTAATCACCATGTTCGGGTCTGTTTTAGAGAATAAAGTCTTAAGCACCTCGATGATTTCACCACTTGCTATACTAAAAACATCAGAATTTATCCTGATATTTATAAAAAAAACAAAAATTTCTTTATATTGACTGTACCGAAGATCAGTCAAAATATTAGATTTTAAAAAGAGGTCGTTGATAACACATAATGTGTCATTTATTTCTTTAGGATTCAGAAGTTTAAATTTAAAATCAATATCATTTATCTCCTTGATATTAAATAAATTGTTTAAAAATTGTAAAAGAGCCTCAACCAATTCATCTCTTTGTGTATCAGAAAAATCTTTTATATCTTGAAAAGACTGTGAAAGATAATTTTTTAACAATTTAATACCTTCAAAACATTCTTGAATATTTTTTTGTTTTAATAGCGAGATTATTATCAGAACAAGATTATGAAAAGATGAAGGATTATCTGAAATTTCTTGTTTTAAAACTGGCACCTGATTAACTTTATTATCTTTTTTCACTATTTGTTGCAATTTTAACATCAATGCTTTTTCAATATTATCCATCACAAGGTTCCCTTGTTTTCGATAAATAACACTCAACAAGTCAAAAGCCTCATCAGCTACTTTCCCTTCTTTAGCCTTGGTTAAATTTTCAAGAAATTTAACAACTTTCAAGCTAACATCATTTTCACAATTATTATAAATCTCTTTAAGTAAATTCAAAGTTTCGAATTTCAGCGTATTTTTCGCATTGAGTCCAATGATAAGTGAATTATATGCTTTTTCCCCATGATAAATCGAAAAAACATTTAACAAAGTGCTTCTGCAGTAGCAAGCACTTGCAGACTCAACACTTTTAACAGCCAAAGCAGGAATAACAATATCAAGCTCGCCATCAGGAGGCTTCAAACTCATTTTTTTATAATAACTCAAAATAATTTCAATACAATTAACCGCCACAGAAACCGACGTAGGATTATTTTGGTAAAGTTCAATCAGCACCCACTTAAGAACAATATCAAAAGTATCACTAAAGTTCTGATTTTCAATCATTCCCTCAAAAGCCGTATTCACACTTTTCTTGAAAGACACTTCCTGGTTATAAAGCAACTCGAAAAGTTCAGGACTACTACAAATTTTCAATTCATTTTTCACAAATTCAGCAGTTTTTTCAGGGATTTTTACCCAATCCTGAACATCCACCCTTGATTTTTTATTCGGAATGAAAAAGGAGTACTTCGGGCTGTACTTCGAGGCAACTTTGATGCAATGTGCACCGACTCTGACAGGTCCTCGATATTTATCAAGAATTGGTTTTAAACTTTGAAGAACAGCAGGTTTCATGCATTCCAAATGATGCTGGACCGGGTCGAATCCAGTGATTTCAACGATTTCTCCGAAGACTACTTCAGCCTGGTTCCGGACACTGATGGTCCTGTCTTGTAAACAAAGTAAAATGTTAGGAATCATTGATTTTATGTCGCATTTTGAGAGAAAAGACTTGTTTTTCACGATGTAGTTTAAAATTTCTGTTCTTGATTCTAATGAGTCCCATTTCAAAGGCTCGATAAGGGCGTTTAGGATTTTTTCTTGTCCTACTTTCGATGCCCAGATATCGATGCTGTCTTTTGCGGTGGTTCTGATGTTTGAGGTCTTGTCTTTGAATAGGAAAATTATGGAGTTGATGACTGGACGATAGAAACCTGAACATTCTTCGTCTAGTGCCAGGGCGAGCTTGTCGAGGACTTCTAATGTTAACCTCACGCTTATCTTGTTGGAATCGCTTAGGCTTGCTTTTAGGATACGAATTAGGTCTGATAAACCTGCAGAGCTTAGCTTTTTAGGAATTATTTGATTTAGGGATTCTAAGGCTTTTTTCTTTAGTTGCCAGTCTTTGCTTTCGAGTTGGGATAAGAGATCGGATGTGATTTGGGATGAAATGTTTTGCTTTTTTATTAGTGAGCCTGGGTTCTGCTTAATAACAACTCTCATTTTCCTGATTTCCGGAACAGTATCAGCTTCCACATTCAAAAACTCATCTTTTAACAACCTAAGAGTACTCTCTTTCAAGTCATCAATCATCTCATAAACCGAGCACCCAATTTTGCTATAAATCCTTTTAAAAAGCCCATAAGCCGATTTTTTAACCGAAGGATTAGTATGTTGAACACAGCTTTTTGCATAATCAACAAGTAATTTCTTATCAAAAAGGTTAAAATTGAACTCTTTCACACTCAAAGCTAACAACTCACAAGATTCAGTCAAAACTTTAAGTTTCGGAGACTCTTTCACATATAAAGAAAATTTCAAAACCATTTCATTCGGTCCAAGAAATTCAGAGACATTCATGAGACAATTTTTTAGCAGTTCAGAAGATTTGGCCTCAGCCAACTTTTCAAGACATTGATTTGAAAAAAGCTTCTGAACCAAATCAGCTGGAATTACAGTTTTTTGGTAAACGGTTAACAAACATTCAAGTCCTGCTTTAATTAAATTCAGGTTATTTTCTTTAAAAGCTGAAAGAGTTTCAAAGACATTTTCATGTATTTCAATTAAATTTTCAGTCCCTTCGGAGTCTTCAGCTTTAGTTTTTAGTTCTTTCAGGCCGATTTCTCTGACTTTCCAGTTTTTATCTTTGAGTTTAGCAGTGATTCCAGAGTCAAGACTTTTAAATGTTTTATATTCTAGATTTTTTTCAATGTTTTCTTCTTTTTCACAGTTTTTTTTTTCGTGAAGTTCTTTTTTCCTCTGAAGAGGTCGGTCAAGGTCCATAGTCGTTTCAAAATTTTTAACTTTGACCTCAACATTCAAATTTTCCTTATTCTGCCCAGCACTTGTCAACTGATTTCTAATAAAATTGACTTTTTTTTTCTTAACCTCTGGAAGTTCGCTTAACAAGCTCAAAAGTTCCAAAAATTCATTTACAAAAACAGCTAAAACATTAAAACAAGCTTCTCTAACAGTATCATTGCTATCATCACTGATAATAATAAGTAACATAAAAAGCTCTCTAATTCCTTCTTTACTCGCTTTTCGAAAGACTTTATTTATAAAAGTCAAAGTCTGAAGTTTCACCGGAATCGTCTTGTCATTCAAGCTCGATTCCAACATTGGCAAAAGCTGGTCAAGTGAAACCGCAAATAAAAAATTTTCTAATGCGAGATGAGTTTCTTGAATGATTATTTTATTCTTATCTCGAAATTTCAAGAATAAAACAGGAGCCATCATTTTAGCGAAACTTTCAAAAAAACGCTTTTGGCCTTTGGCCAAAAGTCCTAATAGTTTAATGCTTTGACTTACCACGTGAATATTGCTGTCGTTTAATAGACGTTTGCACATCGCTACTAAATATGAGGCACTTTTTTCTGATAGTTTTGGATAATCTGCTGCTGTGTTTAACTCTTCTAACGCTTGCTTCTTTTCAGTCCATTTCTCAAGTGATAGAACGGTTTCTGTCCATTTTTCGTTGAATTTCTGGAAAATGTCACGAGATTCTAACATTTCTGAACAGTCAATTCCCGTTGATGGAAGGACTTCTATTGTTGTGAAAAGCTTTCGGAGTTCTTCTTGTTGAGGCTTTTTTAACTTTGAGAGAAATGGCTCGATACCTGATTGGATCTGCTTGTAGAGCTCTTTGAACCAGTTTAGAGATTCTGATCGGATTTGTGGGTTTGTGTGTTCGGATGTCTTGGCCATCTGTGAGGTAACCAAGTTCAAATCAAGCACCTTAAAACTAAGATTTTCCAAAACAACAGTAAAAGAAACAATCGCAGCTGAAACCATCTTAGGAGTTTTATGATCCAAGTACTTAATCAGCACTCCAGTGACCTGTGCCCTATCAAGTTTAAAAAGTCCAGTCACCAAAGCTTTAGCTGAGTCTTTAGCCGATTGTTTCGAACCTGAAATGTTTTTTTCAATCAAAATTTTAAGAATCCCGCCAAGATATGGACTGACCAGATTTGGCTCATTCTTTAGAAAAAGACTCAAAATTTCTAAAGATTTTTCTTGGGGATTCGGATTCGAGTCGCTCAGCAGCTTCAGCAACTTCGACTCGTGAGATGAGTAACTTTTTATTGACCCTAGTTCATGAATTAGCTCTGAATAGGCTGTTGACCGAGTTTTCCAGTTTTTTGAATTTATTCTTGATTCTAAGGGACCTGTTTCTTCGATCTCTGAGTGTTGATCGATTTGCTCGTCGGAAAAACCGTAGCATCCTTTGGACTGGATTGGTAAATCTTCAGACATTTTTATGGAATTTTAGGTGTAGGTTGTAGGTGAGAATAGTTAAATGAATTTTTTAGATGGTTTTGATTTGGAAGGTTTTATAAGTGGTTGGTTAATTTGGGTGATCAGGATTTTTCTTTTCAACTTCGAGATATTCATATAAAGTTGGATAATATATTATATAAATTCAAGAAATGAATACCTTTATGGAATTTATTATGAAATAGCTTGGTATTTTTAGAATAAATGATTATTATGATAATTTAACTGAAATTATTAGAAAAATTCTTATCCTATATACTACATGATATAAAGTAAAATTAGGATACATGAACTATTCAAATGTTCAATGAAAAAATTCTTATCCTCTATATACTACATAATATAGAATTAAATTATTAAAATACATGAACTATTGAAATGTCCTAAGAAAGCATGACATCATCACATACTTCAATAAGTAAATGAAATTAACCCTATAAAAATAAATCCATCCAACCAACCCTCAAATCCCTCAAACCCTCCATCCTAAATAAAAACTTTATATTAAGGAGTACTCGAATTAGCAGAAACCTGAGTATTTCCTTTCTTGGGTATCAAAACTCCTCCATACTCAACAAAGAAACTTCCAAAAACCAAAGACAAAATAGCCGACAACTTAACCAAAATATTCAAACTAGGTCCAGAAGTATCTTTCATAGGATCTCCAACAGTATCCCCAGTGACAGCCGCAGCTTTAATATCCTTAAACAAAGGACTACTCTTCGGAACCAAAGCTTCTTTCTCAATAAACTTCTTCGCATTATCCCAAGCTCCTCCAGAATTCGCACTAGAAGTTGCCATTTGAACTCCACTAACAAGAATCCCAGCAAGTAACCCTGCAACAGCTTCTTTTCCAAACAAAAATCCAGTAACAATAGGAGTAAAAATAACCATACACCCAGGAAGTATCATTTCCTTCAAAGCAGCTCGAGTAGAGATAGCGACACAATGTTCATACTGAGTCCTAAACGAGGGGTCTTCATTCATGCACCTGAACTGTCTTCTAACTTCTTCAACCATTTCATTCGCTGCTTTTCCAACAGACTTCATAGTTAAAGCAGAAAAAGCGTAAGGCATCATTGCACCGACGAGAAGTCCTGCGAAGATCAAAGGCTTTAAAATATTAACCGAGTCCATTTTCACCCTGGTGATGAAAGCTCCAAAAAGTGCTAAAGAAACAAGCGCGGCACTGCCAATAGCGAAGCCTTTTCCAATAGCAGCTGTTGTGTTGCCTGCTGAGTCCAAAGCGTCTGTTTTTCTTCGGACTTCGCGGTTCAGGTGAATCATCTCGACGATTCCGCCTGCGTTGTCAGAGATAGGGCCGTACCCGTCGATAGCTAAGGAAATTGCTAGATTTGAAAGCATTCCAAGAGCTGCTAATGAAATTCCGTACATTCCGCTTAGTTCGAAGGAGAAGTAAATGGTTAGGGCGAGACATAGAGTTGGGACTATGCATGAGAGGTAGCCGAGAGCAAGGCCGTAGATTATGTCAGTCGCTGCCCCTGTCCTGCAACTTTCTGCTACTTCTCGCACTGGACGATAGGCGTGTGACGTGAAGTACTCTGTGACGAAACCGACTGCTAGACCTGACCATAGACCGCATGTTAAACAGATAAATACTTCCCAGTTCTCTACTTCACCGAAGGACTCAAAGCTAAAGGTTGGGGGCAAGAACTGGTCACAAGCGAAGTAAAGAGATGGTGTTAGTAAAACAGTTGAAATAATCAGCTGAAACTTCAAAGTTCTTTCAATCTTCTCCTCTTGATCAACGACCATTACATGAGTAGCAGCGAAAGAAGTCAAAATACAAACAAATATTCCAATTGCTGAAATAATCAAAGGAAAAAGCATGAAACTTTGATGACTACTCAGTTCTTCAGATGTGGCAGATATTACAAGTGCAGCGCAAGTACTTTCAGCGAAGCTTCCGAAAAGATCTGAACCCATTCCAGCGATATCTCCGACGTTGTCTCCGACATTGTCAGCTATCGTTGCAGGGTTTCTTGGATCGTCTTCTTCGAGACCTGCTTCGACTTTGCCGGCGAGATCAGCTCCGACATCAGCAGCTTTTGTATAAATTCCTCCTCCTACTCGCCCGAAGAGTGCTATTGTACTACCTCCTAATCCGTATCCAGCTATGCATTCGTATAGATTAGTTTTTGGAAGGTCTGGGTATAAATGCTCGTAAAGTAGGATCAGAAGAGTTAGGCTTAGTAAGCCGAAAGATGTTAGGACAAAACCGAGAACTGCCCCTCCCCTAAAAGCAACTTTAAAAGCTCGTTCAAGTCCATGATCCTTATTGATAGCACTATAAGCAGTTCGACTATTAGAATAAACAGCAACTCTCATTCCAATATACCCAGACAAAATACTAGTTCCAGCTCCAAGTACAAAAGCCGCTGTAGTCAACAAAGGGAATCCTTGATCCACAGCAGTTCCAAGAATGGCAGAGAAGATGACAATAAAGATGGCAAGAATTTTATACTCTTCCTTCAAGAAAGCGATGGCGCCTTCAGAGATAGCAGAAGAAATTTTATTCATAGTATAAACCAAGTCTTCCCAAGACTTATAATACGGTTCCTGGCCAGAGTGTTCAGTTTTAACGCCGATCATGGCCTCCAGATGGCTTCTGTCGTTGTTGTGGTAGCCTCCTTCTTCCCCTACTGGAATTCTAGTCAATGCCAAGATAAGGATGACCCCGTAGATGAGACCTGCAGCGCAAGAAGAGATGATGAAAGAGTAAGACTGAGCTTCGGACAGCATATTTATTTATAGCCACATTTGAGAAGGTTTATTGAAGAAGGTTAAAAGTTTATTGTTTGGATTAGTTGTTTGATTATTAATATGGAAAAAGCTGTACCTTTCCCTACTGGATATAGGTTTGGAGTCAAACAACAGAAACACTTGGCTCTTCAATATGAAATCACTATTCGGTTTTTAGTTGAAGATTGCAAAACTTTTAGTCTTTTCTTGTTGTCTATTTGTGCTTCTTCTGGATTTTACTCTGGATTTGAAATTTTTTATCAAAATTATGGCGCTTTTGGAGTTGTTGTTGATGTTTTAGGAGCTGGGACTTCGGTGTTTGGAGTTTTTGTGTTTTTTTATGGGAGACAGGCGTATAAGGCTTTGAAGGCGAAGATGGTTAAAAGGAATATTGTTCTTTTAGCGATATTTTTTATTTTTCATGTTTTGTATCTTGTTTTGAAGGCGATTCAGTTAGTTTTGGGTGATTTGGAACTGAATAGTAAGTTTCCAGGTTTTTTGCTAGGTTTTTGGTGTTTTTATTTGTTTATTTTTTCTTATTTTTTGCTGGCTCAATTTGAACTAGCAGGGCATATCAAGGGACTTAATTCTTTGAATTAGCGTTGAAATTTATTATTAATTAATTGAAGAGTAAGATTTCAGCGAGATAGTCTCGTGGAATAAAATCCTTAAAAGTAAATTTTTATTAAGTTTAGAGTTTAAAGAGAATAACTTAAGTCCTTACACTTTAGGTGTCCCTGCAACTCCACTGCTATCAATTCCGCACTGTCCAAAAGCGATATTAAAGAATCCATCTATTCCCCAAGAAGCACTCCAGGAATTCGCACAAATCCAAAAATTTTGATTGTTTTGGACACCCCATCCAACAAGTTTAACAGCATGTCCACCGAGTTCTTCTCCCCAAGTATGAATATAAACTCCTGCCTGATAACTCATGAAATCCTGGTAAACTGTGAAACTCACTTCGATTGGTCCTCCAGCTAATACTGCTGCTTGGATTGAGTCTGGAGTTGAAAATGAATTCACTGAAGAGGTTTTGTAGAGTTTTAGGGATGAACCGTCGGTGCAGGTAGAAGGACAGCTGCCGTCGATGGCTTGGTATGGGACACAGTCTTCACTCGGAACTCCTTTTAGCTGCATATACCTCCAAGCAAGACTTGGGAATCCTCCATTGCATCCAAAAGACGTAAAATCACAGTCAACCAGGAACTGAGGAGACAGAATCACATTAATCGCTCCTCCTGATGCAATGCACAGACGATCACTCAAAACTTCAGTAGCCCCGAAAGCCCAGCATGACCCGCACTGTCCCTGATCACGAATGGGATGAATGCATGAGGGCCACTGATCTCTAGAGTCAAAAGCCGAAGGGACTTCAACATAGTTAAGAAAGACGCCCCAATCATATTCAGGAAATTCTGACTTCTCAAATTTTGAGCTTGTCAAAGATTTCGCAGTCGCGAGTGACATTGACCCGACCCAGTCACTTGAAGCAACCCAAGAAGACTGGACACTGTTGATGAAGTGAATTGCTGATTGAGGAACCACTTCTGAATCAAGGCTTTGAGGAATGATTGGACTTGACAAGACGGAGAGAAAAAGAAAAGAAAGAACAGATATTTTCATTTATTCAACAATTTTCTATGGAAAGTGTTGATTTTTTATATTATTAAAAACAGTGATTGAAGGAATTATATAATCTTTGGAATTAAAGAAATTATAATCTTCTTAACAGTAAAGAAAGGAAAATAAACTTGACTTAAACCGTCATTCACGATAATCCTCTAAAGATGTCAAATAAAATGCTTTTATTATCAAAGTCGCCTGATAAAGAATGCGAACTTCTCGGTGATCTAGGTATTTTAATCCAAATAGCTCTTAGTGTTCTAAGTTTTTCCTCGTTAATCGGTAAGATCCACATAGTTAAAAGATACCTCGAAAAGAAGAAAAGAACTTGGAGAGTCTGGTTCATGGACACATCAAAACAAGCTCTAAGCGCAGGGATTCTTCACGTTCTAAATCTTTACCTGAGCAGTAGTTCAGAGTCAGGAGACCACTGCATTGTTTACTTTTTGAACTACATAATCGATACAGTGCTCGGAATGGCTCTTTGCTATCTTTTTCTTCATTTAATTGAGAAATGTCTGCAGAACTCCGAAAAATTCTCATTCAAATCTGGAGACTACGGCGAAAATGCAGAATTTGGTAAATGGGCTTATCAGATATCAATCTGGATTGTTATTATTCTTGTTGTCAAAATGATTATCTGGGCTAGTATGAACTTGTTTCAAGACCCGCTGATGTTCTTTGGAGAAGTTGTTCTGTTCCCTGTCTCTTGGAATCCTGACTTGGAACTTGTTTCGGTCATGGTCGTCATTCCTGTTGTTTCCAACTCGATTGTCTTTTGGATCACTGATAGCTTTTTGAAAAATGATAAAGAATTGCAGGTCGAGACTGAATTTGAATTGTTGGATGAAACGAAGAAGAAACCTCTAAGTAAATTTTTCTATTGAGAATGATTAAGAAAATTAGAATTAGTTTATAGTAATGTTTATTGGGATGGGTAGATTGCAAAATCTTGATGTTAAGAGAGTTTAGAATTAATGAATGGGCTGAAAATAGATGAATTTTAGATATGGATGAAAATTGAGGAGTTATTTTTTTGATGTTATGAACTTCTTGAATGTTATATAGATTTTAGGTGATTTTTATTTATCAATAGTATTTTATTATTCAGATTTTAGATAAGGATGAAAATTGAGGATTGATTTAGTGAATGTTATGAACTTATTGAATTTTAAATACATTTTAAGTGATTTTTATTGATTCATGTATTTTATTATTCAGGTAACATCGATCAATTAGTCTTCTTATTTATCCCAGCATTTAATCATTTTTCGATAAATCATGGATCTTTTCCTTAAATCAAAACCATTTCACACTAGGCATCAATCATTTCCATCAATCCTATCAAAAACTTCAAGAACTTTAAGTATTTCCACAAGCGAGTCATCCCAACTGACCAATTTGATCCTGAGCCCAGAAACTATCTTATCGATCCAAAAGGAACTCAAGAAAATCAATGAAAATTCTAAACTCTCCTCAGAAAATGACATCCTTTCTGTAATCAAATCTTTGATCAGCCAAGTAGAAAATTCAAAGAATTTTCTCAAAAAACATTCTTCAGGTTATCCAGAAGATTTTTCACTGTACCTTCAACAAACGTCTGAGAAAAACCCTCTGAAAAGTAGTTCGTCTTCATCAAGTCTTCGACTAGGAACAGAAACTTTTGATGAAAAAATCAATTCTTTATCATCCCATGAAATTTTCTTGAAAGAAACACTCAGAAAATTAGAAAGAAAAGAAAAAAGTTTAGATTTCATGAAAAATGAACTTTTGATTGAAAGTAAAAAACTTGATGAAAACAAGAAATTTTTCAAAGAAATGAAAAAAAACTTACTGGAGCGACTTCAAGTCATTGAAATAAAAGTAAGAAGAATTACTAAAGAATTTTTGAAGTTTGTTAAGGTAAAAGCTCCAATAAACCATGGTGAAATCATCGAAAACTTTCAATATACTCGAAAAAACTCTGATCTTTTAAGAACTCATTCTAAGGATTTAGACAATATTGTTAAGAAGGGAAATGATACTTCAGAAAATTTAGATGATTTCCTTGAAAAATCTCGAAAATTTCAAGATTTTGTAAAAAGTTTTCAAGATTCTGAGAAATTGACTGGAAAAAATTTAGATAAATTGGAGATGAAGATAAATAATCTTGATTTTTTACTGGATCAAGTGACAGTTATTTCGAAAAATGAAGAGAGCTCCTCCGGATTTCATAGAAAATCAGTTTCGCAGAGTGAAAATCTTGAGAGTGATCTCAACACAACTGTGATCAGTCAAGTAGATTCTGGAAAAATTAGGAATAATGCACTACTTAAAGCAGGAATTGCGAGGCAACTTCGAATGCAAGAACTTGATGGATTTGAAAATGATTTAATTGAAGAAAAAAAGAAAATCAAACAAGATTCAGAGACATTGTTTAAGATTTTTCAAGAGTTTGAGGTAATGAGGAAAAAATTAGAACAAGAGAAAATTGAAATTGATAAAGAAAAAATCATACTTGAAAATGAGAGACCTGTAGAAGAAGAAAAGACTAAAAGTGAACAAAATGCGAAAATTTTATTTGAAGTTGCACGAACTCTAATTAAAAAGAAGTCACTTCATTTTAAAAACAATAAATTTGTCATTAGAGTTTTTGACAATGTGGAGAATGAGTTACATAAAGAAAGTGTTGATTTCGATAGCCAAGCCTTAAATTAAATTCTTCATATGAAGTTAATAATAATACATTTAATATAATGGTCTAGAGTTATTTTCCTATTCTAACATATCCATTTTTAACTAATCATTTTCTTCACAAATAAATGGAAAATCAGAGAAATCTTCCATACGCAAAAGAAATAATCGACTATTTGATGAACAAAAACAGTCAATTTTCCCAATCACAAGAAAACTACTTAGAAAGCATGCAAAAAGGAAAGCTTTCTAAAGCCCAGCGAGAAAATGTGATAACCTGGATTTCCGAAATATGCGATTCTCAAAACGCAAGTAAAAAAACCATGCAACTCTCAATATATTACCTAGACTCATTCTTGAGTCAAAAAGCAGTCTCAAATTTCTCAATATTAGAACTGATCGGTTTAGTTTGCATTTCAATCGCTTTAAAATATGAAGAAAGCCGGGAATTTCCGCCAATGAAAATTTTAGCTTTAAGTCAAAATCGCTTTACTTTGGAAGCAGTCATTGCAACGGAAGTTTACGTTTTGAGTATATTAAACTGGAAAATCGACTTTTTAACTCCTGATGAAATTCTTCAGTACCTCTTTGAATTCACCTGCGAAAACTTTGAAACTCAAAAAATTACGAAATGTGCTCAGAATTTCATTCAAATTGCCCTCACTGATTATGAAATTTCGAGGTTTTCACCTTTTGTCATCGCTGTTGCTAGTGCGATTTGTGTTTTTCAGATAGTCAACTATGAAGATTTTTGTAAGGACTGGCTGAGAATACTTGAAAGTGAAATAAGTATTTGTGTTAATACTTGTTCGAGTGTCTCCAGAATGATTAAAGAAAAGCTAGAACTTTGAGTTCATGTTAATATAATTATTTAATTTGTAAGAGGTTTTATATAAGAAATGAGAAATTAGGGACTTTTGGATAGATAGTTGAACTTAATAGCAAAATGATAGATACAAATACTCTTGTTAAGACTAAAAAGGATTATGACCTTTACTCCTATAAAATTAAGTCAACTTAAGTAAAATTATATGGAGACTTAATTATTTCTATCAAAAAAAATACCAAATAAACCCAATTCAAGCCAATATCCAAAAAATCCAATCCCCCTGCAACACATTCCCTAAACCCACTTAAATCCTGAATGATCAAAAAAAATAAACCCCTACAATCCTCATCAAAAAACTCCAATCCCTTAAAACCCATAAAAAAAACCCCAACCAAATAAATCCTTCAACATTTTCTTCTCGATCAAAAAGCATGCAAAAATCTTTAAACTTCTCCCTTCAACAATAAATGGATCCAAACCTTCTCCTAGGCCTCGACCACGACATAGACGTTGACCTTCTAGCAGACGAAATCAACGACATCCTAAACGAAAAAGAGCCTGAAAGTCCATCAGAGCAATCAGAGCCATCATTCCGAAGAGGTCAAGAGTTTTCATCAGAATCTTTAAAAAGTATTCACGAGGACCTATCAATCCGTGAAATGCTTCAAAAACTTGACAACTCTTCCCAAAAATTATCAAAAGTAGACCCCTTAGACCTAATGCACCAAAGAGAAGTACTTCAATCAACACAAACCGACAAATCATTGAAGACTTCTCTGAAAGACAAGCGATTTCTTTACCAAGACTCAAAACTTCCAGTGATTCAATTCGAAGAATTAAAACTTATCTCATTAAAAATCGCTCCTCCTTCAAATTACTCAGGGTCAAGTCCTTCAAGCCTTGCAGTGAGTGCGTCTTATGTGTTGATAGGAATTCGCAGTGGGGAAGTACTCGTCTTTAATCAATCTGGAGCGGAAATCAGGAAGTTAAGGGCGAAGAAGAACTTTGGACAAGTCACTTGCATGGATGTGACTGATGATGAAGTCGTTGTAGCAACTGGGTATCACTTTGGACAGGTTGCAATTTGGGACTTGAGGAATGGAAAATGTATTCGCGCTTGTAACACCCTGCATGGAACTCCTGTTTTGGCTTTAAGGTTCTGGAATGGAACTTTTTGTAATTTGATTTCTGGAGATTTGTTTGGAAAGGTCATGATGATTGAGTATGGGAAGAATTTGTTGAGTGTTTCGATTAATAGTTGGGAACTTTTTTATGATTTTGTTGGGTCTGTGCTTAGTATTGAGAGACTTGTACCGGATGTTAATTGGCCACATCCTACTGACTCTGCGGATTTAATTGCTATTGCTGGGACTAGTAAAGTCGCGGTTTATAATTTTGCTGAGAAGGTGGAAATTGTTTGTGTTATTGATAAACCTGAAGGTACTCCAGACGGTTACTACCCATGCCTTAGTTGGAAGCGAGGGTACTGCCCAGGTGATTCAGAGCCAATCGACCACATCCTAGCAGTAGCCTGGGGAGAGTCAATAACCCTCTACCGTTTCAAATTCTCCTTGAAAGAAGGAGTCCAAGTCTCAGGCCACCTAAACACAGACAACGAGATAAAATCAATTTTTTGGTTAAACTTCGAAATCCTCTGCGTTTTAGGAAAAAGTCGTGAAATCCGAATTCTTTCCTCTAAAGAAATGAACCAAAGCCCTAAAAAAAACCCTCTTGACTATAAAAAAGCGATTCTTGACGAGACCTACGCGAATCGAGACATCGCTTCTCAATCTTACCTAAAAAAAGACGGTAAAGAATGCTTCACGTTTTACAACACCTTCAAATGTCTCGACCGCAACGTCTTGGTCTTAGGAAACAAAGACTTCCAAAAGGGAAGACTGTTAAACTGGAAAGAATGCATGGAAGAGCTATTAAAAAAAAACGAGTGGCTTGAAGTTCTCGCTTTAGGAATCGATTTATACCAAGGCAAAGGCAAAAAACTCTACGGCCTTCCCAAGAACCGCATGGAACTAAAAACAATTTTAGAAGAAAATGTGAAGAAATTCGTAAAATCTTCACTTTTAGCCTGGGTTCATAAAATATCAAGCGCGATTGAATTTTGCATTGGAATTGATTCTCTTGATTTACTGTTCAACGAGCTTTTCGATACCTTTATAGACCTAGGGGGTCCTGAGAACATGAAGACTTTCATGAACACCCTGGAGCCTTTTGTCCTGGGGCAGGAAATTAAGAAGATTCCGACGGGTATTCTAGGGAAGATGATCGGGTATTATCTGAACTCGCGCATGCCCACAGTGCTGGAAAAAATTATTTTAAACCTGGACCCGAGCTGCATTGACCCGGCTCATGTGTTGGCGGCTTGCGAGGAGCATAATCTTTTATCAGCTTACATTTTTATCAGCACCAATTCACAGAGTATGAACTTTGTCTTGCCCTTGGAGAAGATGTTTGCTTTAGCGATGAATAGTAAAGGAACTGCGGAAAAGTACATGTTTTATAAAATTTTGTGGTATTATCGACTTTGCATTCAGGGACTTACCTTTCCTTGTGGAATGATTTCAAGTGATTATTATGGGTATGTCGTTTCGAAGACTACTGCTTGGGTTGTGGAAAAGACGCATTTTGAGTATCTTCTTGCACAGGATTCTGTTACTTTCTTAAATACCCTTTTTTGCTTGTTTGCTAATCAGGCCGCTGTGCAGGTCTTGTGTGAATCAACACCTTCGTACTCAGCAATCATCGAAATTTTAACATTTCAAAGAGAAATTTCGAGTTATTTGTACTATCAAATCGTTCAGTTTCTTTTAAAAATCGCATCTTTTCCACAGATTCAACTGGAAAAAGCGGTTTATATGAGGATCATCAATTACACCCTGGGAAATCACCGATTTCAGTCAGCTTCACCGATTTATGCGACAACGATTGATGAGTACATCAACGCGTTTTTATACCGTAATGATATCAACCCTGCCTTTGAAGAACTGACAATTGAGGAAAAAGGGAGTCTTTTGCTCCATGCGATAAAAAAATGTGGAAAACTTGAAACTAGTGAAATTTCTGAAATATATAAAAGAGCTGAATTATCTCCTTTCACTGAAGTGCAGGTTTATTTATTGGAATTAAGGAAAGATTACTCGACTTGTGTGAAGTACTTCATTAAATGTCAAAGTGAAATCGTGAGAAAGAAGGTTTTTGAATGGTTGAACGATGTTTTTGAAACTATTGAAGAAGACGACAGGGAAAAACTAAAAAAAGAAGTCATGGAGTCTCTTGCGGAATTCGTTGATATCGACTCAGACGCCACTGCTAAGATCGTCAACGACTGGTACGAAGGAGAACATCTCGAAATCGTTCGAAAACTTGACAACGCGCCGAAACTTCAAATGAAATATTTAGGAGAACTCGCAAAAGACGCCCTTGATGAAGACCTGGTCTTCAAATACGTGATTCTTTTATGTGAAAATGAAAAAGACTCAGTTTTCAAGTTCTTGTCTGAAAGAGATGACTACAACATTGAAGACTGCCTTCATCAGTGTTTAAAACATAATGTCGTTGAAGCTGCTGCTTTTTTACATGAAAAACTTGGAAATATTCAAGATGCTCTTGACCTGCTGCTAAGCCGAGCCCAAGAAAACACGAAAACTTTAACTTTTAAGTTAAAAAATCGTGAAATTATCCCAAAAGACCTTCTGGAAAACATTCATGAAGACATCAGAAAGTGCATCAAACTTTGCATCAGAAACTTGTCAAGACTTGATTCAGCTGAATGTGAAGAGCACTGGTTCCAAGTATTAAAAAATATTCTTTCCTTTTACAAGGACTTCGAAGACATCTTCTCGTTTAACCCATCGTTAGAGCCAATGATTCACTGCCTTATCAAAGAAATCCTGGAACACATGATGAATTGTGTCGATTTTAACAAAATCATCTTTTTTATCACGAAGTACTTCGGAAAAATCCCTTTTCGTCATTTTAAAGATAACATTTTTCAGGTACTCACGAAACATTCATATCAAAAAAACATTGTCAGGCAGGCAATTTCTCTTTTGGCGAATGATGTGAAGGACATGACGAAAAATTTGTATAATTTCAGAATAAGAGGCATGAGTCGTCAGGAGGTCTGTGCAGGATGTTCTGAGAAACTCGTCAGTGATCGCGTTTTTCATGAAAAGTTTGTCATTTTTGTCTGTGGTCATGGTTTTCATTCTCGGTGCAGTCGCGAATCCACTTGTGTCGCTTGTACTGAAGTCAAAAAACGAAAGGGAGAACTGGTGTTTATTAATAATAGGAAAAGAAAGTAATTGGGTGTTGAGATGAGAAAGGTTGGGAAGAGAGTTTTCTAGCTAGTATGGTTACTAAATGTTAAGCTTCGTCCTTCTCCAGTTCCTTCTCTTTGAATTGTATCTTTGGGTACTTCCAGTCTTGTAAGAAGCCCATCGAGGCATCGGCCTGTTTTGTTTTCTGGCTCTGCCCATAATCTTCTTCTTTCTTAGACTTTTGATGGAACCCTAAGTAACCCTTACCATTTATCTTTATAAGGCTATCGAAGAAATTTAAGGGATTTTACTAAAGGGATTTTAGAGGGTTGTAGATGGGTGAATGGGTTTGAAGGATTTCAGATTCTTGTTTTTTTAGATTGGAGTTAGAATTTTTTATGAGGTGTTGGGGTTTATATGTTAAATTTTAGGATAAGGTTTTAGGTTGATTTGGATTTGGTATGTTTTATAAGTAGAATAGTGAAGTTTTAATAGCTTATGAATACTCATGGATACTTTATAATCATTTGAGCATGATATAGCTCTTCCTATTATTCTAACAAGAATAATAAAGAACTTTAAATTTACTAATAATCGAGTCAAGTTAAATAAAAACTTTTAACCTTGATTTAGAATCTAACATAGATAAATCAACAGAAAAATCAACTTAAATGCTATTAGTAGGGTATTTATTAATAATCAAAACCTAATTGCTTTAACCTTAGGAAAAAATATATTAAAAATTTATGAGGCTGTCGTTTGATTTATCAATGCATCTTTTCAGTCATTCAGAATATGTTTTGACTGTAAATTTTCTTGAAATTTTGAGATACAAATGATTAGCCTTTATTTCGCTTAAATACTAAAAATAAACTCTATCCGAATTACCTCCTAAATAATTAAGGAAAGCTTCCAGAATTAACAATAAAGTATATTGATCAAAATAGTATATACATCTTGATTCCTTAATTGTAAAAGAGCTTCAATATTTGAGTATGATAAGTTTTAAATTAAAAGCTGATAAGGGATAATATTTTCAAAGATCATTGAACAGAATGATATTTCAATCCTTCTTTGGATACTGATCAAGATTAATTTAAGACTTTTGAGAATTGAGTATTTTTTATTCAGATTTGATTTTTCCTTGCAGGCTAATGATACTGGTATTTATCACTAAAGATATTTAAGATGCTAGGCATTAATTAAATAATCTTCAGTCAGTGAATAACTTAAAGTATTTATGTCAATATTTTAAATTAAACTCTCTTTTCACCATAATTTTATCACTTTCAATCATAAAGATATTTAAACTATTTTGATGTTTTAAAAACATCCTGACATCTAAGTGTGTCGGAGATGGTTGTGATGTAAAAGTAAAAAAAAAATGATTATCTAATAGTCTTCGAACTTAACTTTAAACTTAATTTTTATATTGAGCATGTTTATATTGATTCATGGGGATAGCTATGATAAGTTTCATTTGATAAAAATGCTATTGACTCTGGAAAAAAATACATTTTCTTTTAGGTTAGACTTTATTTTTTGTAAAAACACCTCAAAAGTTACTGATTATTCATATTCTTGGAAGTTCTGAATAAATGGAATCGATTATATAATGATTATCAAAGATGGATAAAGGTCTATGAGATGAGGCAAGAAAGAAGGAATGACAAATCTCAACGATAAAAATGAGACCAATCTAAATATTGAAAAATTTAAGATGAAATTCAATTAAAATATTATTAGAGATGAGACGAAATTAGATGAAATAGATTTGAATTTCATCAAATTATTAGATTTTATTAGTAAAAGTTAGTTAAATATTGAGATTTCGTGAGTTTAATCATATTTTAAGCATATGTCTTATGGGCTTAGCAGTTATTGTATTTCGAACTTACAGTTTTTATCGTTTTTCATGCATAAAAGCTGAGCAGATTTATAATAAATTATTTCAATGAGTTCTATGAGATTGAGAGACTTAAAGAATCTTTTTATTTTCCAAATCCGTTTCTAATAAAAGAGTTAACCTAAATCAACATCTTAAATCTCCGAATGAAATTCCCAACCTAAAAAAAATCCCTAAATTCCAAAAAAACCCTATAAAACCCTTCCAATCCAAAAACTTCCCACAATCCAATCAACTCCACCCTTCCACTTCTCATCTCTAAACTTTCCCTCAACAATATTCAAATCATTAATCCAACTCCACCAATCAAACCTATAAATGGACTACAAAGACCTTTGGGATAGATTCCTCGACGTGAAAGACTACTGGTCAGAAAACCGTAAACTTTTAGAAGAATTCTGCAACATTCTTAAAGAAAAGGCAGATCTCGACAAAACCTACGGCAAAGGACTAGAAAAAATCAGTAAAAATTCTTTATTCGACCGATCATTCGGAACAAGTTCTCCATTCTTCCAAGGCATGAAGAACTTTTACATGGAAACATCTCAAAACTTCATCTCAACAGCGGACCAGCTTCAAAACGACGTGATTCAAAAACTAAAAAAATTGATTTCAAGTCACGACTCTTCGATTCAAGATTTTAAGTCTCAAGGCAAGAAACTTGTGATTGAAAGAGAAAAACTTATTAAATCTCATTTGAAGAGTCGTAGCAAGTACTGGAAAATCTGTAAAGAAAATGAAAGTGTTTCTAAGACTAATACCAAAGCGATTCAGATTGAAGAGAATTGTAATAAGGCTTATATGAGTGCTATTAGTCAGCTCAATAGCTTTAATTCTGTGTTTTTAGAAGGAATTTCTAAGGTTTTAACTCTTTATCAAGAACAAAATATTGAAAAGTTGCAGTTTTTGAAGCAGAGCTTGCAACTTATTGTTACTAATGAGGCTGGGATTATTTATTCTATGAGAATGCTGATTGATCATTTGCCTTTCACTTTAGAAACTTTTAGTCCTGAGACTGATCAGAAAATGTTTATTAGCTCGACTTATACTGGTCGGCAGCTTGAGCTTGAGAGTTTTATTAGCTATTCTCAGAGTATGACTACGGAGAGTGGAACAAGTGATAATGAACTTTCTAAAATCATTAACAACTGCTGGGAAGGAATAAAACTAACTGAAGAAAGCACAAAATACTACGACTCAGTAATCGGTCAAGACGAGGGCAAAAAGCGTTTTATTCTCCTCCTAAACGACAAAAGAAAAAACGCTCAATTCAAATTACCCTGGTCAACTTTTAAAGACCTAGGACATCTTTTCAACCGTGCCTTAAACACATTCTACGAGTTAGAATATCTTTCCTTAGCAAAGCAATGCATAATCCTAAGTCAAACCTTTTTCACCTTAAACGAGGAAACCGGTGAGAAAGTATTTCTTCAAACTCAAGTGAACAACCACAAGTTATGGCAAAAAGAAGACTACTGGGAGTACATGGTTGACAACGCAGTAGACTCAGCCCTTGACTCTCTCAACGAATTCGCAGATGGAATAGAAGACGCTGAAAACGACGAGTTAAAAAAAAAGTCAGTGATCGGTTCAGCGATTATTTCTTACACACACATGATGGCCAGTTTCGGAGTCGACAAGGAAAAAATCATGGTGATCCTGGTGAAGAGCAAGGAAAAGTACCTGCTTAGTGACTTCGAACTGCCTATCAACGATATTCTTCTTACTTTAAATGAATAGTTTTGTTTAAAATGATTATCGAAATGCTTCGAATTTAAATTGTCGATATATTTAAATGTCTAAAACTTCAAGAAGTAGAAACAACTCAAAAATGATTCCTTTTCCTAAACATCTTTTGATTTATCAGAAACCTGTCTCGCCCTTTGTGAAGACGAAAGAGTCTAAATCGATTTCTAACAACAGGTACTCAAGTGATGGAAAATCTCAACAGCCTGTGGTTAGAAGAGGTAAAACTCTCACTGATGAAAACTATGAAGAGGACTTGGCTTGTCTTGTCACTGTTGAAAGGAATTACGTGAAAGAATTACTTAACAGTCCTACGAAGTATCGCTCAAGATCACCTATTCAGACTAAGAGAATCAATAATTCAAGTCCTATCAAGGCTCATCATTTTAATAGCAAGTTTGAAAATTTAACAACTTGTGACTTTTTGCTTATGACTACTGCTGGCAAGGTGAAAAGGAATAAAGTTTCAATCACTCCCAGCCCGTTTTTGAAAAGAAGTCGGGTTTAAACTGATACTTTTATCTTTTTTTATTTTACATAATTTAGAGATGTTTTATTGTGGGGAAGTTAATTTGTTTTGTTGATTTTATAGATTTGAGTTTAAGTAAATATTCTTTATATATCAAATCGGCTCTTGATTCTCTTTAAAAACATTAAAAACCTCAATTTTTTTCTTAAAGATTTGGAAAAACTATTGAAATTAAAGTTCAAGTTCTATTTATTTAGTAAAAATTATTATGGCTTCAAATGACTTTATTTCTAGATTCAAGAACAAGACTTTTTTAATGGGTAAGCTCGGCTTAATGCCTGTCGCTTTCACCAACGCAATTGATAAATCAGAAGTGCCTTCATCGAAGATTCATGAAACATCTTTGTCTCCTGAAAAAAGGGGTTCTGAAACTACTCTTGTGTTGAGACCGTTACTTCCGATACAATTAACTAGAAACGGGTCTCATAAACCGACTATGAAGCAAGGGCTCTCATCGAAATCACCTTTGCCTGTTTCTTATACTAATCGTTCTAAGTCACCTTTTGAAAATGCTTCTGAATTGATTCTCAAAGGATCGCATTCTAGACTTCCGAGGATTTCGGTTGGGATTGAAAAGTCGCAGGTGAAGGTAATGAAAAAATTAATTACTACTATTAATGACTAATATCTTTACAAATTAAGTAATCAGAACCATTCAACCTCACTTTTTTCGGACCATGTATCATAACTTTTCCTTTAAACTCAGTGCCACAATAGTGAATTAATGTCATCACCCCAAAAAACTCCCTTCCGTTTTTATCCCCTAGATCCACAGTAATCATTTTACACCCCAAAGTCATTTTTGAGTCAGTGACAAATCCAGAAATTTTGTCTTTAGCCTCTTTAGCCAAAAACTTAGAAAATTTTGAAGTAAAGAGTCCATTGTTGGAAAAATTAGAAGATTTTCGAGATACATCAGGAGAAATGTTCTCAATTTGAGTTTCAAGAAATTCATAGTTGGTCTTCATAGGAATTTTTATCCTTTTTTCAGGCCGAGATTGAATTTTAAGTGGTCTTTTATACCCGGAATCACTGATATCATTTGATGGTATGTTTATCTTTGATGATCTTTTAACTTCAATGATAGGGCTTGGGTTTATCACAGTTTTTTTCAGAGATTCGTAATCGGGTTCTGTGTTCAAAAACATTTTATTTAATAAAAAATGAACATCTCAATTTTGACTCCAGCCTTTACTTTGAACTCTTCTGATTACTCAACAGTCATCTCTCAATGTGCTGAAAACCTTGGAATCGAGTCATCAGAATTCGAATTATTCTCTCTGGTCCCATTAAAAGAAGTTGATTCCAGCAAATCAATAGTGATAAAATTGAAAGCAAGTCCCTTTTCGCTTAGTAAAGTCGAAGAACTCCTGCTTCAACGAGACCAGCTTTTCCAACAACTTCAAAAATCAAGAGACGCTTTAAGCTCGTATTCAGAGAAGCTTCAAGAGAAAAAAGACCCAGTCATTGATGAGAAATCAACCCGGAAAATTGGGAAACTCGAAGAAGACAACAAAAAACTCAGACAACTCCTCAAGTAAGACTTATACAGGACCCAACTTGACAACGCTGAAAACTTAAGACTTGCCACGCAAAGAACTGTTGAAAATCTCAGAGAAGAATTCGATTTACTTGTTAGGGAACTTCTTAATGTCAAGAAAAATAAGGAAAAAGCTGAAGATACGCCGAAGACTGAAAAAAAAGCTCCTGTACCGAAATTGAAAATTGGAGCTAATTGAGGGTTGATAGTTTAATGTGATTAAGGATTTAGATATTGAGGGTGGGGTTTGTGGATGTATTGATTTGAAGTTTTTTTTTGGAATCGTTTATTGATTGTTATGGGCAGATGGTAGTTTAGAATTTTAGTTATGATGAATTCAAAATTTAATAGCGAGCGAATTTTTATGATGTTACTTGATTTTATTGATATAAATGGTGAAAAGTTTAGATATTTTCAGTTTTGATTTAGGAACAAAGAAGTTAAAATAAGTGTATAATGTAGCTTACTTGAATTGGGTTTTTCATTGATGATGAAAATTTGTCGTCTTACCTAGGTGTTTTAAAATCCCTTTAGTATAAGATGCATCAAAATCATTCAACATTATATTTCTCATTCAGGTTAAATACACAATTCTAATAAATAATTATCTTCTCAACCCCTACATACCCATAAAATCTCTACTCAAAAATCATATTCAAATTCCATTCCCCATCTTCCCCATCATCCAACAAACCCCCACAAAAAACAAAAAATAATCCAACATAAAAAATCCAAAAAAAAATTCCATCATCCTTCTATTCTCCTAACCTAAAACAACTCGAATTAAATGAAATGTTAAAAAGAATGTTAAGTCATGGCAGAGCCTTCGAAGAAGAATTCGTTCACAACACTTACGAAAACATCGCAGGTCACTTTTCCAACACTCGTTACAAGCCATGGCCGAAGGTAGATTCATTCCTAAATTCTCTTCCCCCACATTCCCTAGTCCTAGACATAGGTTGCGGTAATGGAAAGTATTTACATTCAAATCCCTTAACCCGAATCGGTCTAGACGTGACTCAGAACTTATTAGAAATCTGTTCATCCAGAAATCTCAACGTTTTTCGAGGAAACTGTTTAAGCCTTCCAATAAAATCGAATTCCTTCGACGCAGCAATATCAATTGCAGTGATTCACCACATGTCAACAGATGAAAGACGTTTATCAGCTCTTCAAGAAATGCTGAGGATTCTTCATCTTGGAGGACTGGGACTGGTCTATGTTTGGGCGAAAGAACAAAGTGAAGGAAAGAGAAAATTCGAAGAACAAGACGTCTTCGTTCCTTGGAAGTCAAATGTTCAGGGCGGTGACACTTTTCAGAGATTTTATCATGTTTTTGTTGAAGGCGAACTTGAAGGACTTGTAAGGCAAGTGGCAAAAGACGGGTACAAGTTTGATGTAATAGAAAGTTACTTTGACTGCTCAAATTGGTGCGTTGTGCTCAGAAAAGCTAGAATTGATAATTAATGATCGTTTTTAAGCTTATTCAAGTACTTCCTAAGAAATCTCGCACTTTCGTCGCGGTGATCACGAGTGAAGAGCGGATTCTGGATTTGATTGCTTCTGACAAGAATCATCAAGGTACGGAATTAGAAGCTTTTAAAGCTTATCGTGTTTTTTACATTGATGTGTTGACTGGATGTGTTTCATCTGTGTCTTTCTTTTACTCGGATTTGAATCATGAGTTGAGTACTCTTCCTTTGTACAGAGATTTGCAAGATGATTCACTTGGAACTGAAACTGGACCACTTGCTGAAGACTCGCTTTTTATTCAAATCACTGTCAATGACAAACTTTGTCCTTTCGGAGAAGAAGATTTAAGGTTTTCTATTGATCATCAGTATAAAGTTGATGAAGAACCTTTAGTTGAGTTTACTAGTCGAGACTCGGTTTCTGAAAGGCAAAGCATCATCAATGGACTTGCTAATAATCAACTCAATCACTATAAGAAACTACTGGAATCGGAAAAAAAACTTAGGGAAAAGTTTGAAAGCATTAGTGATGAAATTTGTCAGAAGTTGGAAGCTAAGGTACAGAATTTTCATAAGAGGGAAAGAGACTTGCTTAGTGAACTTGCTTTGTGTAGTCAGCAGATACAGAGTTTAATGGCTGGGAATTCTGAACTGAAGAACCAGGTGAAACAACTCACTCAAGAAAAGCACCAAATATCCGAATCAAAAGACCTTTTAAAATCCCAACTAGAAACCTTAAAAAAACTTGACTACGAATCCGAACTTCAGAACTACCGAGACCTTCTCGAGAACATGGAGCAGAAATGGAAAGATTTTTCCCACAACATCCAAACAAGTCACGAGACCGACCCAATCCACTTCCTAATCCGTGAAAAAGAAGAGACAATCCATTCCCTTCAACAGCAGCTTCAATCCCTAACCCGTTCACAGCCCGATCAGCAAATCGAAAGCGAACTTCGCCGTCGTAATCTATCCTTCCAAAAAGAAAAAGACCAAGTCTACACAATCGAAGGTTCTAAAGTCGTAGTCCTTCCAGACGTTAAATTTCTTTCAATAAGAACTCTAGGCTGTTTGAAATCACTTGAGGACTTTTTGTCATCTCCTCCTTCGAAACGTTCGAACTCTTCTTTTCGTTCAGATTCAAAAAAACTGTCAAGGGCTCCAGTCCTGACTTCAAAGAGTCCAGTTAAATATACTTAATATGGAAGATTTCAAAAAGGCCAGGGAAGACTCGGAAAGCTGCTACTCGGATAATGACCTCACTGGCCAGATGAGGGAAAAAATAAGGAATCAGGCACAGAGGTTGAGGACTCTTGAACAGTATCGAGTGCTTTGTGAGCACAGGCTACAGGAACTTGCACCCGGACATCCTTTGCCTGTCAGGCAGGAACATTTAGGAGATAATAATACTGCACCGGCTGAACTTCAACAGGCTAAACAAAAAATTGCGCGACTTGAATCTTTACTTAGTGATAAGTCACCAAAAACTTCAGAGGGACATGATGATGATTTTATGGAATTAATGGAAAAATATAACTCTTTGGTTAAGGATAAGAATGACTTGGAGGAAAGTTTGAGAGCGGAAATGCTTACTTGTGAGGAACAGAGAACTTATATTGAGGTGCTTAAACAGGCTATTGAAGCGAAAACGGAACATTCTGCCCCTCAGTTAAAGCCAGAACCTTCAAAAGAAAAAGAAAAAGAACAAAAAAAGAACCCTCCAAAAGCACCAGAAGAAAATCGACGAGAACAAACAAAGCTAAAAAACACTCTTCTTGACTACGAAAGCCAAATCAAACGTTTCCAAGGAATTCTCAAAAACAAAGAAGCAGAAATCATGAACTTACTCGATGAAAAAAAGCAACTCGAAGGTCACCTAACCCAAGCAGCAGAAGCCCTTCAAATCGCTGAAGAAGAAGTAGACAAACTAGAAGAAGAGAAAACAAATCTCTTGGAATACGTTGACGAGCATTCATTTAAAGAACAAGAAATGGAAAAAGAACTGAATGAGGTCAGTCGGTACTTTGAAGCCATGAAAGTCGAGTTTGAAAAAACTAAGATAAAACTAGAAGAAGAAAGCAAAATCAAGAAACAAATCGAAATCAAGTCAGAAGTCTTTCAGGAAGAAATTTATAAAGCTAATCAAATGGTCAAGGAACTTCAGAGTCTTCTGCAAAATTATAAAAGTGGAACAGATGATAAAGAAAATCATATTAAAAGACTTAAAGAAGATAAACTTGCTCTTGAGATAAAATTTGAAAGTCTTCAGTCAACTTCTGACCAGTTAGAAGAAACCTTAAAAGAAACCCAGCTAGAGCTAGACGACATCCAAAGACAATTCGAAAGCTACAAAAAATCAGAAAGCGACAAAACATCCGACACATCACGTTTAAAGCTAGAAGTCCAATCATTAAAATCAGATAACGAGTCACTAAAAGATCAAGTCCTCGACTTAAAACGTCATCTAGAAGACAGTAAAAAAGACCACGAAGAACTAGAAAGAATGCGAGAAATGGACATTCAGCAAATCCAAGACTTCAAACAAAACCTTTCAAAATTCAAATCCCGTTGCGAGTCTCTCGAAGAGTCTCAAAAACAATCAGTCGAACTTGAGCAATTCCGATTATTAGACGAGCAGAAATTAAACCAACTTCAAGAAGATTTCAACTATTTACAAGAAGTTTACCGTGAAACCCAACAACGAGAACTGATCCAATCAGAAGCTTTAAACGATTTACGCAAGCACAACACTGAACTTTCAAGAGAACTCGAAAGTCTTTATAAAGAAAATGAAAGTCTCGCTGTTGACCTCACGAAAAAAACTCAAGAAGCTCAGAATTTGTTGAATAAACTTGAAAATGTGACTCAGCTTTGTGAGTCTTTGGAAAGTGATAAGAAAGTCCTTGAAATGCAACTCAGAGGAGAGAAAAATTCGGTTAAATCGTTTAAAGAACAGGTTTTTTCTGATAGAAGCAAAATTGAAGACTATTCAAGGCAACTTTCTGCAATTCAGGAAAATTATGAAAGAAGTTTAAGGAAAATTAAAAATTTGGAAGAGGAAATTTCTGGACTTAAAGTAAAGATTAAGGCGAAGGAAAGGGAAAATGATGAAGAAAAGTTTAAATTTAAAAAAGCTTTAGATGAATCTGCACATGTTAGTGAAAGGCTGAGTGAAAGTTTAAAGGAATGTGATAAGATGCAAAATGAAATTGTTGAATGTTGTAAACTTGTGGCTGGATTTGCTGGGAAGTATACGGTTAATGCTCATGACTTTAGATCTCATATTTCTCAGGGGTATAAAGAATTTTTGCTGCTTTGGAAGGATAAAATTAGCTCGAGTCCTAAAATTTTGAATTCTTGGGTTCAAAGTACCATTGAAGAAATAGAGAACCTGGCAAAGTTGATTCACGAAGGTCAAAAAGAGATATCCTCTCAAATCTCCGAAGTAAAAAAACTAAACCAAAGACTAGAAGGATTCAACTCGGAAGACCAAGGCCAAAAGCAAGAACAAATGCGTTTAAAGCACCTCCTCGACCAATCAACAAAGCGTCACGAGGCCTACGTCGAAACCAGTGAAAAAGAAATAAATTCCCTTCGTAACGAGGCAGTCTCTTCAAAGCGCGAATTAACCTACGCAATGAGCGAGTTAACATCCTTAAAAGACTTAATAAAAGACCTTCAAACCGAGAACTACGAATTAAAAGTTTCATCAGAAATCTCAAGATCAACAATCAGGACCCACGAAGACCGAGTAAATCTTCTAAAAACCGAAAAAGTCCAACTAGAGTCCCTCATGTCACAGATCCAAAGAACACTAGGTTCAAGTGAAATTTCTAAAATTTACAACGAAATCTCTCGCATTAGAGGCGAGTTAGAAATAGTTGAAAGAGAAAAAATCAACTTAGACTGCCAACTTCTTAAATTCGATTCAGATCCAAGATCAAGAGATTCTGATAACTTTCGAGAACTTTCACAAAAAATGGTTCAATGCGAGAGGCAGATAAGAAACTTCAGGAAATCGATGCAAATGCTGCAAGATGATGCGAATAAAGAAGAAATGGTTCAAAAGTTGAGAACTGTTGATCAGAAGTCCTCCAAGTCAAAACTTGGAAATACTTCAGGACCGCAAAGTTTGAACCTTTTAAGAAACTCTGATACTCCGACAGTACTTCGACAGAAGTCGTCGTTTAGTTAATATTTAATACTAATAATTGAAAAATGGGCTGCGGGATGAGAAAAGAGTCGAAGAGTCAGTCAGTCGTCAGCGAAAATAATGGGAAAAGCTTGGAGAATCCCTTGAGATTGAAACAGTATTCGTTGTTTACTGTTAAGGAAGAAGTGAGTGACTTGGAACAAAGCCGCATTCCTTCTAAGAGAGTCTCGGCCTTCACAGGCACGGAAGAAGATAAAGCCATTTAATGTTAACTACTTAGCCATTCTAAGGCTTTTTCGAATGTAAAACGATGTTTCTCGCTTCGCAAAAGTATTCCAATCAGCACTGCTCGAAGAGGAGTTTCGGGTAATCTCATCACTAATTCTTCAGCATCTTTTCTTTTGGCTTCTTTGTATAACTCTGAAGTGTCTGCTAACGTCGCTATTTGAAGCACTACCAGTCCTAGTGAAAAAATGTTGTGCATTTCTGGAAGGATCTCAGCTTTAAGAGATGTTGAATGATGTTCTAGATTTGGTGATAGGTATGTCGTTTCTGTTAATATTGAGTCTAGGTTTATTTGATGTGGGTACCATATTTTGTAGTTTGATTGACTGGTCATATGTAAAACATTAGGTGTAAACTGTAAAAATCGATTATCATCTTTAAAGACCCTTAGCAGATCTCTTAAAATTTCTACAATAAAAGAAGTATCATATAAGCAATCTTCAAATTTTCTTGTATGAATTTCATTCCAGATGGTATGTGTCCATAATTCAGTAATTACTATTTGTTTTCCTTTATCCCTATACCTGGTGTAAATCTTTAACATTTTGTTTGGGTGATTTTTCATGGCTTCTTCGTGATTTGATAAATCATTTTCAACTACAGGGACGTCATTTATTCTTTTGACTGTCACATGTTCATTCCTGTAGCAGGCGTTGAAGTAAACTGACCTGAAATCTGAATTTTGTTTGAAAAAAGCAGAAGGGTCAGATTGAATAACAGGGTTATGGTTGATTAAAATAGGTTTCGAGATCTTTCCTAGCATTGTGAAGAAATCATTAAAAGGATTTATTTCAAATCGGTTGATATGAGGAAATTCAGGGATTGGAAAAATTTCTTTAAAGTACTTTTCCATGCTATTCTTCTGAGTCTTTAAAAAGCAATCGAGATTATTCACTGAAAAATTTGTGAGACTACTTGAATTTGCCTCAAGCTGCTTGATAAGCTGCAAAATCAACTCATAATTTTCTTCTAATTCATTCAATGAAATTGTAGTTTTTTTTATCAGATTATTTAAAGTCTTGATATATTTTTTGGCAAGTTCAATAGATTCTTTAATATTACCATTGTTGATTTTCAAGATTTTCAGCAAATAGTCATAAGTACTTTCATCTATTTTCTGACTAAGAGGATGGAGTTCATGTCCTGGATATTCAGATTTATGTAAACTACCGTGAAACTGGCAGTATTTCTCTATTCCAATATCACAAATGCACATAAAAACTGAATGACTGCTGCATTCTTTTGAAGAACATCTGATCATTAAATTATAAGTTCAAGTATGGAAAATTATCAAAACTACACAGAAAGTCTCCTGATTTCGCAGAAAGAGTCAAGCAAGTACCAGACATCTTCATCTGGGATTTCGACTAACTTGACAGTTGGAAAATTGATTACCTGGACAGGGTCGAAGTACTCTCCATATCGGATCAACCCGTTGTTTTTCGCTGAAACCAGCCCCAAGTGAGTTTCAAGAACAAGGCCGGCTTGATTCTCTTGAGCCACAACAAGTTCAGGCTCGTTATCGACGCAAGTCAAGTTCACGCGAAAGATGCCTGAGGCGGTTTGGATGAAAACCCATCGTCCATCAATAGCGAATGAAAAGTCGAGGATATTATCTTGAAAACTGTTGAGTTGCCCTTTGAAGAACATTAAGTCATAAGCGTTTGTCATGTTATCCGCTTTCATCTTTTTATATCTTTCCAGGTTTTCTTTGAACCCGAGGGAAAAAACAGGAGACCTGAGCCTTCTGATATCCCAAAAAAGGCACTTTTCATTCTTTCCAGTTAAAAAGTAGTTCTCACTAAAAGGACTCCATTTGATGTCGCCAGTTGCTTGGAACCCTTTTTCAACAACCTCTCCAGAGATGAAGTCTAACAAAAGAGCCTCACGAGGTCCGTTGAGCAGAACAAGTTCTTTTTCTTTTAAAGCAGGTTGAAAGTTAGTGAATTTCATCGACTCGTAGTTGGAAATGACTTTTCCTGAATTGCTGTCCCACAGGTGAACTTTTGACTGTTCAAGTGAAAAACAAAGACTTGCGTCCCAAGAGACCCATGCAGCTTTATCAACAAGGAAAAGTCCCAATTCACTGACTTTTCTAATTCCTGTGAAATCTCTTCGAAAGACTGTGAATCGATGTTTGCTGAAAGAAGGAGCGATTAAAAACTGTTTATTTGACTCTAGATCGAGAAAAACTTGAGATCTTGGAAGATTTGTCTTGTTTTCAGTAAAAGAATAGTCTTGAAACAGTTGCTTTCTTTTGTTAAACTGGTTAAGACCTTCATAAATCTCGGCTCCTAATCTTAGTGATTCGAGTATATCCATTTATCTCATAATCTCATCATGAACGCTGAACAACTCGAAGAACTTGAAGCCCTCGGGTACATTTTTAATGATTCAGAAATGCACAGAGATGCCAATTTATTTGAATTTTTAGTTAACTTTGAAAATTCCTTGAAAATCACCATCATCTGGCCTCAATCTTATCCAGAGTGCGCTTTAATCGCCACAATTAATGATAATCGACTTTCAAGACCTGTGAAGGAAGAACTGGAAGTAAAAATCAACCAGTTTGTAATTTTTAAATAGGCTGAAAGTCTTACTGGAACAGCAGCTACTTTTGCTGTAGTTGATTTTGTGAAGGAAAACTTGGAATCATGGAATGTCTTCGCAAGGTTCGGTGAAGATGAAGAAGAAATTGAAGAGGTTAAGGAAAATAATGAGAAAAAAACGGTTTTGAATAAGGCTCAGAAGCGTAGAATGTACAAGCATGTTAACGCGAATGGAGAAAGGCCGAGGGGTTGGAACTGGGTGGATATAATCTCGCATGTATTGAGTAAATAGCTTAGCAAAGGTTAGTAATGGAAGAGTTTTATTCAATTTATCTTAGTCTTAAAGGTGCTGAATATGTGAAGGCGAAAACTGGGTTAAACCATTCTCAGATCTTTAACTCAATCAATCAAGCTTCTTTCAATAAAATATTCTTTGACAAGGTCATCGAGTGTCTTCACTCGATGAGAGAGACTACTTCACTTGAGTTCACATCTAATTATTTTAATGTTTCTCCTGAATTTTTGAAAGTGCTTTTTGAACCTAACCAAGAAAAGGAGTTTTTAACAGAAATGACGAAAGTTCTCACCTCGAAGCACAGGACTCGCAGTCAAGAAACATTTGTTACGGAAAATGAAATATTAAAAGAAAGTTTTGATTTTCGAAATGATTTACCTCCTCTTCAAGGAATTAACTCTTCGGTGTTCATGGTTAAGGAAAATACGAAAAATAATCAGAGAATTCAGAATGCTATTAAAAAAACTGTGGATCCTCAGAATAGGAATGATTTGAATTTAGTTCCTGTTGTCTCAGATGTTCTGGTTCTGCCTATTCAGAGTAATTATGTTTTGAATTCGCCTGGGATTCATGTGGATTCTGGAAATGTTAGAAGCAGCTCGCAAGCTGCTAGGGTTTCAAGTCAAGACAGTAGTTCTAAAAATTTGGATATATTTAAGCCTCGTGAAATACAACTTAGTGTTCCTGAAGTCAGAGTTATTAAAAAAATTATTGATTTAAGTGCAATTAAACAGCATTTATCGGAATTCGGACAAATAACAGACCCAGATTACTCATACCGAGCTAAATAAATAATCTTAGAAATTCTACAACTAAAACCTTAATCTTCAAAAATTAATCAATATTAATTACTTTAAAACAATTTCACTCTCTTTCTTATGAACTGAAATCCTTGTCCTAAACTCTTTTTCAGCTTGAGCTCTGACACTATTCATATCAACATCCTGTCTAGACCTGTTCAAAGACTCATTATCCAAAATCTTATTGAGAATCTTATGTTTTTCCTTAAGTTTCTGCAATTTAATCCTATTCAAATTTTCTTCCTGATCTTTTTTCCTAAGTTGAATTTTCATTCCAAGATAATGAGACTTTTGCTCATAAATTTCCTTTACTTCTTTTCGAACTTTATCAATTAAAAAGTCTTTTTCTTCAAATTCCTTGACAATTTTTTCATGCCAAACATTATCATCTTTGATTTTTTTATCTTTATTATGATTCACACTTTTACTGAGTTTCTTCTGCTCATTAATGATTTCTGCCCTTCTTCTCTGTTTAATTTTTACATTAGATAACTCGATATCTTGATGAATTTTCACGATTTTAAAAGCATATTCTTCGTCTTGTTTATGTTGAATCTGTTCTCGCAAGGTTTTCACTCTTTCCAGCTGGTTATTTAAATGTCCTGAACTAGTTTTTTCTATCAGGAGTTTTTTTGCCCTTGCTGCAGATTTATTGAGTTTGTCTTGGATAATCTCAAGTTTTTCTTCTATTCCATCATCTTCTTCACTCTAACTGAAATTTACTTCCGCATGTCGATGAGGAGGTGTACATGAACTAAACTGAGCCTTCAGGTGACTTTGACTGCTTTTAAACAATTTCAAAGCTTTTTCTTCATGATTTTCTAAATCTTTCTGTTTTTTTAAAAGCCTTTCCTTGATCCGTTGGTCACGAATTTCAAAGATTTTTTTATTTTTTACTTTTTTTCCTTCTCGTGTTTCCTTTTCCTTGATTTTTTGCTCGGTTTCGTTTTTCTTGGCTTCGTTTTCAGTTTTCAGTCGTTTTAAATTTTCTTCAACAATCAGCTGGTTTACGATTTTGCTTTTCATGAATCGGGCTTTATGTTCTGCAGGGTTTTCTTGACTTGAAGTGATGAGTTCGGAACTGTGAGTCGCTCGAGTGTGGTTCGGGGTTAAAGTGATTTTTTTTTGACTGGTTTTTATTGAATCGCTTTTTTGGCTTAGAAGAAATTCACAGATGATGTTGATCTTTGCTTTTCGTCTTGCTTCGAAATGGCTGAACCGCAGGTCGTTGATTTCTTTTGAAGAGGTTTTGCTTTCTAGGTCTTCGTACTTTTTTTCTCGTAGCTCGTCGAATGATATTCCGACTTCTCTGCAGGCGAATAGGACAGCTGGATGTGAAATTTTCGCATTTGCAATAAAATTAACGTATTTTTTCATTTCTTCCTGACCTTCCAGCAGCCTTGGTCGATTTGACGACTTCATTTATAAAGACTATGGGAATTTCACACAACCTTCCTCCCAGCCAAGACCTGAAGTTTTTAACGAACTGTAGACAATAAACAGGGACTTTATCTGAAATTTCAACGATTCTTAAAGGATTCAGCAGGTCTCAACAGAAGTTTTTCATGAGTTTTAAAACTTTTAAAAGTTTTTGCAGAGGGTCAAAGCTTGAAAGTCAGACTGAGAAAACTTTTCAAGTTTTTCGAAGAGGAATTCAAGAGAAAATCGGAATTTATGAACTTTTGGCTGGAATTATCTTGTTTTCTGCACTTTCTTGGCAACAGAAGGTCAGTCTTGGATTCAATTTGTTTGACTTTAACAATGATGGATGTTTGAATAAGGATGAACTTCAAATGCTTGTTTCGATTTACTCAGGGTCTATTTTTACCTTGACTAAGTTTGTGATTGAACCGCAAGATTTGTTTTTTGAACTTGGGAAAAGTGAGGAGAACTTTGTTACTTTAAATGAGTGAGAAGTAATTAGGCTATTAGCTTACCTCGCCAGCGACTCTTACTTTGTCTCATTTTTAACCAACTCTCAACCTCTTCCTCCTCTAACCAGAAGTGTGACCCCAGTAAAAATGCCAAAATTTCACTTAAAAAAACTAACTCCAGTCCTTTCCCACCGTCCAGAGCACAACTTTGTAGAACTTCCTTCAGGAAAATTCAGTAAGTTCCTTGCAATCAGCTTAAAAACAGTTTTCAACGCAGTTTGTTTCGAAGAAGATTCAGAAAAAAAGGCACTTCCACTAGTTCTAGGCCAAAACATGTCAAAAATATCAGAGCTAAGTAAATTTTCTGAAATTTTAGAAGATGTGGGAATCCTTCACGACAAAATTACTTTCAAACAAGTTATTGAGCTTCTTTGCAGTGATGCGAAGGAAGAGCAGATTCAAGTCATTTTAGACTGGACTCAAAGTTGGGAAGAAGGAAGATTCATGAAAACGACTTGGAGGAAAAATAAAAGCTGCTCTAAAGGTCTTTCAAGTAACTTAAGCGAAAAAAGAAGAACGAAATAATCTTTAAATTTTAACACTTTATAAAAATGTATTATCAGCCTCTTGAGATTAAAGTTTTTTTTGAAAAAGTTGAATATCTAGTCAAAATCGACCCTAGTAAAGAAATTAAAGATCTGAAAGTCTTAATTAAAGAGTCTACTAAAGTCAGAGAAGACCTTCAGTGTCTTGTTGTTGAATCTCATCTATTAAAAGAGGACAATGACCTAATCAAAAACGTCTTTCGTACAACTCAAAGGGTAAAACTCTATCTCATCGGCAAGACTCTCAGAAATTTTCTTTCTTCTCATCAACAATTCACAGAAAGTCAGATTTTGCATGACTTGGAAATCGACCAAAAGCTTTCCTATTCAGATGAGCCTTTTGAAGACGGTTCTTACATGATAGTCAAAGAAATAATAAAAGACGGGTCTTGTCTTTACTCTGCAATTAACTATGCAATGTATCAAGAAGAAGGAAATGGTTTTGCCCTTCGAGAGCTGGTTCATGATTTACTACAAACTGAAGAATACACAGATTTTAAGAACTGTATTGACCAGCCAATTGAAGAATATTTTCGAAATCTTATAGTCGACCTGGTCTGGGGTGGGGAGCTCGAAATTTCTATTCTAGCAAAATATTTCAAAACTCAGATTCATGTGATTTATATGAAAGAGTTAAATTTCCACAGTTATGGACCTGAAAATTCTTTCAGGGCGATTTTCTTGCTTTACACTGGATCACATTATAACCTTATTGTTCGCAACTTCTTGGATGGGGAAAAAGATATGGATGTCACTTTATTTCAGATTGGATCGAGAAATAATCAAGATAAGGCGGCTAGTGCTGCTCAGAACTTTACTCTTAAATGTGAATATGAAGAATTTGTTGAATTTTTTTGTGATACTTGTAAGAGAAGTTTTCAAGGGAAGAGCTTGTCGAGTCTTCATCATCAGGAAACAGGGCACAATGTTATTTCGAAGTGTTAATAATAAATATGAGAGAACCACAGGTTGATCAAGGCGGGTTGGAAATAGATGATGTTCATGTTAATGTTGATAATGAAAGACTTAGATTTCCGGTGAAGACTCTTGTGTTTAGTGTCGTTTTGTTTGTAACAGGAACAGCTCTTCTGATAGCTGGACTAGTTGAAGAATTTGCTGAAGATGACAAAAGTAAAGGAATGGCTATGTGGATATTAGGATTAATCACATTTATTCCAGGAGCTTATTATAGTGTCTTATTCTGGAAGGCATACCGCGCAAAGTCAGCAAGTGAAAGAATGAACATTTTGAAAGAAATTCCTGATCTATAACCAAAATAACCCCAAGAAAGAATTAAACCTAGCTAAAAAACTTAATCCTTATCTTCTACCCTGACCTCATCTTCTTCATCAAAATATCTTGCATAGTTATTCTTGAATATTTCTTGAACAATACTTTGAGATTGACTAGGAGGAGTATTTTCACTAAGTTCATTAAAACTAAGCGATCCTTCAGATATTCTTTCAGAAACATTATGTACATTATCAACAGGATCATCCTTTTCTTCTAATTGCTGCTCAATCGGGCTGTAAGGTGCTTGTCTCGTCAAGTTTTCCAGTCCATAAGATGAACTCAGTGTTCCCTGGAAGAGTTTTTCTGATTTTCCGAAATTTTCTGGTTTTGTGACGAGAGTCTCTGGAACAACTGATGTCTTTGAAGTGGCTTCATTGCGAGAAGCTTGATAAGCCTTTACACAGCTGTAGACTACTACGATAAACTGACATAAAACTGATAGAGACACAAGAGATATCGTAAAATATTGCAATGTGGAATTGGATTCTCCTGTTGGACTTAAAAGAAAAGAACCCATCAGAGATAAGATCATTATAAAGGTTATTTCATTGAAAATGCACAGGCGATTTAAGAGATGCACTTGGAAAGGATTTATTTTCCATAGTCCAAAAGCTAAAATCATTGAAAAAATCACGGAAATCAAGACCTGAGCTTCTGGAATGTCTGAAAGGCCGTAAAATGTGAAGACCATTACAAGTCTTCTAAAGAAAAAGTAAGGATAATACAAAAGTTTCAACTTTCCCTTTTCATACTCGAACTCAAAAAACAACGAAGCATATTTATCATATTTTTTCCTGACAAAATCAAAAAGTTTTTCCTGTTTTTTAATCAAAAAGTAACTCGAAAGTACGAAAGTCAAAAAAGAAACAATCTAATTTTTTATTACCAAAAAGAAAACCCCACAAAAAGAGTTAAAACTTGCAAGGGTTGACTTATTTGAAAGCTGTATAAGTTTTACATGATTAGCTGAAATAACAGAAGGAATGACGATATCAAAATACCCCAAAATCAAAAACCTCATCATTGAATTACCCCACAAGTCTTTTGAGACTTTCACTGCAAAGTACTTCAAGTCTTTATTAAAGAAAAAGATTCCAAGAGTCACAAAGAAAAGAATACAAGAAAGCAGCAGAAAAGCAAAGAAAAGTTCTCCGGTGTTTGTCAGGAAGTAGCTTGTTTTATACCCGAAGATGAGAAAAGGTTCTTCTACTGAAAAGTCGCGTTGGTTGAGGGATGATGAAGATTTGTAGATGTTTGGAAAGATGCCAACTGGCCGAAGGACTAGCAGATAATTGTAAAGAGTTGGAGGGATCTCGATGTTCATTAGAAGAGAGTAAGACATCAGCTGGATATGGGTTATCGCAATCCAAACTGAACCTGTATTTCCTTTATATACTATCAGAACCAGAAGAAGAACTGCTAGAATTGCGTAAATCACCTTCATAAATGTTAAAGCCACTTCTTTCGCATCTTTAGCTTCTTGTTTAATCTCTAGATCAGCCTGATACTCACTTTCTTCCATGTAACTCGAGTCCTTTCCCTGTATTTTATTTTTAAAGTTGATAGTCGCTTTAGTTTTCCCTACATAAACAATAAAATCCTTTCCAAAATCCAAAACGTATTCCTTCTCACTAACCTGAACAACCTTAAACCTAACTTTTTTCCCATGAACATAAATAGCCAGGTCATCTTCATTGAAACTTGTATTCAAACTTTCAGAAAATATAAGTTTAACTCTGTTATTTTTCAAGACTTCAACACGAAGTTTCAATTCTTTTTTAATACAAGTTTCATTCAAGACTTCGAATCCAGTTTCACATTCAAGACACTCGATTTCAGTGCAGTTTAAACAATGATCACTACAGTTCGCGTACTCACATTGAAGAGGAGCTTTGCTGGTCATCTTGTAGTTGACTTTGCATGAACAAGCTGAAGGTGTAGTCGATAAGTCGATTTCTTCATCTGCGCATGAAAGACAGTCGTTTTCTTCTGGGCCTTCGCAGGTTTTGCATGAATTGTGACAGGAGATGCAGTGGCCTGATGGGAAATAACCATCGTTGCATATGCATCGGCCTTTTTCTAGGTGACTGTTTTGGTCTTTGCATGCACTGCAGGTGTAGGAATACTTTTCCCAGCATTCTAAGCAACTTTGATGACATTTTTTGCATTCGAGAGGACTTAGGTTAGATGTGTAGGTCCCTGAGGGGCAGGAACAACTACCTGGGATTTTTATTGTTATTGATGAGTTGCTGCAGGTTAAACACTCGCTTGATGTGGGACCTGAACATGTGCCACAGGATTTGTCGCATTTTATGCAAGTTGGGGAAAGCCAATAGTAACCTACCGGACATTCACACATCAAAGAACTTCCTATAAAAGCCAAAGGATCTAAACATTCAAGACAATCAGTCGGCGAAGGACCCAAACAATACTTACAAGAATCATCACAAGACCTACAAGATTTTTTCTCCAAATCATGAAAGTACTTCTCGGGGCAAGCACAACTCGCTTGAACTGTAGGAACCCCTCTAAGAATAGAGCAAACAGTGCAGTTCAAGGTCTCTCCGAATATCTGGCAAGTTTTGCAGTAAGTTCCACAAGTAGTATCAATAATTTTACATGAAATCGGGTCTGTTGTAACAGTTTTAAACCCAAATTTGCATTTGCATGAACTTCCTATTAAAGTCGTATTTGCATTCGAACAGGATAAACATGAATCTTTGCTTGAAGAGAAACAGTTCTGACAGTCTTGATGACATTTTAAGCACTTTCCGGAAAAAGTATCAAGAAAGTAACCTTGTTCACATTTACATCTACCAGATGTTAGATTTGCGTTTGGCCAACAAGAAGAGCAAAGATTTGATTGTCCCCCTGTGCAGGTTTTACAGGTTTTTTCACATTTTAAACAAGACATCTCTGGTGAGAAAATAGGGTAAAAAGTTTCAAGGCAATTGCAAGTGTTGTTGTCAAGTGCGGCATTTATGGTGCAAGAAGTGCAATTATCGAATGATTCGCCTGTGCAAGTCTTGCAAATCCCATGACAAGCCTTACAAGTCAAATTCTGTTCCGGCAGTGAATTCATAAAAAATCCCGGAAGACACCCACAAGTTCCATTATTCAATCCTGCATTAAACACACAAGAAAGACACTCATAACTCTTCCCTCCGAAGCACTCAACACAATCTTTGCTACAAGAAACACACTCATAATTTTCCACGTCAACAACTGAAAGGACCTCTCCTGAAGAGCATCCACATTTCCCAGACCTCAAAATGAGTCCTGGTCTACAACTGAGACATTCAGAGTTGCTCTGACCAAAGCATGTTTTGCAGAAAATGCTGCAAGGTTTACATGAGTCAAAAAAATTCAACGGTTTCAAGCCATAAAAACCTTCAACACAGTCACATCCTTGAGATAAAGATGGACTTGAATTAGCCGAAAGACATGAAGTGCACTTTAAGGCTTCTGAGCAAGTCAAGCATTCAGGTTGACATTTTGAGCAGGAATTAGAAGAGGTTAGAAGACTGGTGCTGAAGTGTCCTGCGTTGCATACACAACCTTGGACTGAACTTGGTGATGCGTTTAAGGATTTGCAGGTTAGGCAAATTGAATCTTGATTGCAAGTTAAACATTCACTATGACATGCCTTACAAGATGATAAAGTTGTTAATAAGCCATCTGAAAAGTAACCATTTAAACAATAGCATCCAAAGTCAAAGGCTGGAAATGAATTGTTTGAAATGCAAGTCAGGCAAATATTAGCTTGGTTACAAGTCTGGCACTGAGGATTGCATTTAGAACAAGATGTTGAAGTGCTAAGAGGGTGATTCCCAAAGTACCCATCATCACATCTGCACCCTGTAACTCCAGGAGATGAATTTTCAGCTTTACAAGATGTGCAAACATTAGCCTGAGTACATGAAAAGCAATCAATATGACAAGGAATACATGAATCATAACTGGTTAAAGGGGTTAAACTGTAAAATCCAACTTTACAAACGCATCCAGTGACTGATGGCTCTGAGTTACTAGCTTTACAAGTCTCACAAACAAGAGATTGACTACATGAAGAGCATTCTATATGGCAGGGCAAGCACGAGGAAGATGTGAGCAAAGGCTTGATTCCATAAAAGCCTTCATCACAAGTACATCCTTTTGAAACATGTGGAGATGAATGCAAACTAATACAACTCAAACAAATATCAGCTTCTTTACAAGTTAAGCACTCTTCATTGCAAGGCTTACAAGAGTCTATTTCAATCAAAGGGCTGATTCCATAAAATCCAGAACTACAAGCACAACCAAGTGAACTCGGGTAAGAATTAATAGCTTTACATTCCGTGCACATTGTGGAATTAGTACAAGAAATGCACTCTTGGTTGCATGATTTGCATGATGTGGCACTTATTAATGGAAATTCTCCAAAATATCCAATATCACAGTTGCAGCCTTGAGTTGAACCTGGATGAGCATTTAAGCTTATACAAGAAATACATTTACTTCCCTCAGAACATGAAAGACATTCAATGTAACAAGACCTGCAAGAGTTTGATGAGTTTAAAGGTTTAATTCCGTAAAACCCTTGATTGCAGAAGCATCCTTGAATATCATCAGGAGTTGCATTAAAACTTACACAAGTACTACAAATATCTTGTTTTTCACAAGTTTTACATTCAATGTAACAAGAAATGCAGGAATTTTGAAGTTTTAAAGGTTTATTCCCGAAGTACCCTTCAATGCATTCACATCCTTCTAATGAAGCAGGTCTAGAGTAATCAGAAATACATTTCAAACATTTAAAAGACTCTGAACATGTTAGACACTCTTCGTTGCACGGTTGACATGATGAACTTGATGATAAAGGCTTGATGCCGAAGTACCCTTGGATGCATTCACAGCCAAATAAAGAATTTTTATAAGCAAAGTTACTCACACAGGCCTGGCAGTCACCGTTTATGTCACATGATGAGCATTCTACTGAACAAGGATTGCAAGAATTTTTTAAAGAAAGAGGATGATGGCCGAAGTAACCAGTTTCACATTCACATCCTGAAGATTGGCTCAATTTTGCATTTGCACTCATGCAGGTCAAGCATGTGTCGGCCTCTTGGCAAGTTTTACACTCGAAGTTGCATGCGATGCAAGAGGATTGAAGGTTTAGAGGCTTTGAACCGTAGTAACCATCTCGGCAATTGCAGCCTTGAGAACTGTCTGGCAAGGCATTGAAACTTTTACATGTTAGACATTTTTGAATATCACTGCAGGTTGAACATTCTGAGTTGCAGCTGAGACAACTTGAAATAGTATTTAAAGGTTTAGTTCCAAAAAAACCATCCAAACATTTACATCCTGTCGAGTCTGGTACTGAATTTTGACTTTTACATTCCAAACAAATGCTAGCTTGATTACATGATTTGCATTCTTCACTACAAGGTTTGCATGAATCAGTTGAATTCAAAGGCCCGTCTTGATAGAACCCTTCATCACATTTACACCCTGAGATTAAATCTGGTGAAGCGTTGCTAGTCTTACAGGAGATGCACTTGCTCGACTCTTGACATGAAGAACAATCCGAGTGGCACGGTTTGCAACTTGAAGTAAAAATCAAAGGCTTTTCCGGATAAAATCCATAAAGACATTTACACCCCACAGTACTATCAGGACTTGCAAATTCACTAATACACGAGGTACAAATATCCTTAACTAAGCAAGTCCTACACTCTTCATGGCATAAACTACACGAATCTCTCTCAGTCAAACTTCCATTCTGATAAAATCCCTGCGAACATGAACACCCAGAGTCAGCATTCGGTTTCGCATGATTCGTTTTACAACTCAAACATTTTTCACTATCACTACATGAAAGACACTGAGCATTACAAGGTTTGCACGAATCCGACAAGTTCAACGGATGGATTCCAAAAAATCCTTGATCACAGATGCATCCTTGCACAGGGTCAGGTGTTGAATTCAAAGAAACACATGATAAACAAGTCAAACTCGAATCACATTTCAAACATTCCGCATTGCAAGGCTGACACGAATGCAAATAAATCAAAGGATGAGTCCCGTAAAAGCCATCCAGACAGATGCACCCTGAGACTTGTGAAGGAATCGAGTTTAAACTGATGCAAGAGTCACAAATATCAGCTGCTGAACATGAAAGGCATTCTAATTGGCAAGCCTTGCAGGAATCTAAGTGAATTAAAGGCTTTGAGCCGTAAAAACCTTGGGAACAGTTGCAGCCGATGATTGAGTCGTTGAAAGAGTTTTGAGTTTTGCAGGTTAAACATGTTTTAGGATTGTCGCAGGTTGAACATTCCTCGTTGCAAGGATTGCAGGAGTCTATTGAAGTTAAAGGCTTTGTACCGTAGAAATTGGGTAAACAGTTGCAACCGAGTGAAGAGTCTACTAGTGCGTTCTGGCTTTTGCATGTTTCACATATGTTTCCTGTTGTGCATGTTTTACATTCGGAATGGCAACCTGCACAGGAGTATGTGGTGTTTAGTGGCTTTATACCGAAATAGCCAGAATTGCAGATACATCCAGAGGTTTGATCTATTGAGGAAAATAGGCTTTTACATACGGTGCACTTATCAGCTTCAACACATTGAAGACACTCAACATTACAACTCAAGCAAGAATCCTTCTGTATCAAACTAGAAACATTAAAAAATCCCTCCAAACATTCACATCCTCTAAAACCCGAAGGTTTTGAATAATCTGAAACACAAGTTAAGCACTGTTGCGAATTTTCACAAGTCAAACATTCAGGGTTGCAAGGCAAGCAAGATCCTCGGGTATTAATCCTAGTGCTATTATAAAACCCATCTTTGCATTTACACCCTTGATTTAAGTCAGGAAAAGCATTTTCATCAACACAAGTCTCACAAACATAATCTTGCTTACAAGTCCTGCATTCTTCATGACACATCTTACATGAAAACGCAAAATTCAAAGGAGTTATTCCCCAAAACCCATCATCACAAGCACATCCTTCTGAGAGTCCAGGTCTTGCATGTTCTGCTTTACAAGTCAAACATTTGAGTCCTTCAATGCAAGTCAAACATTCCACCTGGCATTGAGAACATGCAGGATTAACACCCAGGTCCCCTGTCAAATAAAATCCCTTCACACATTCACATCCTTCCAATAACGAAGGTGCCGAGTAGTCACTGACACAGATTAAACAACGACTTCCATCAGTGCAGGTCTTGCAATGACTATGACAAGATAAGCACGAGTCAATATTGACTAAAGGCCGAAGAGGCCAAAACCCGTCTTCACATTCACATCCGAAATTACTTGAAACACGGGAATTCGCACTTTTGCAAGAAGTGCACAAATTCGAAGTAGAACAAGTCAAACATTCTTCATTACATGCGGCACATCCATCAGAAAAGCTCAGATCTTTAACTTGATAAAACCCGACATTACAAGTGCAGCCTTGAACCCCTGGACTCGAGTGAGTTGACTTGCAAGTCAAGCAAACTTCAGCTTTTTCACAAATCAAGCAGTGAGGATGGCAAATTTTGCAAGAGTCACTCGCGGTCAAAGGACCTTGAGGGTAAAATCCTGGATTGCATTGGCAGCCTTGAGTTAAATCCGGGATTGAATTGAGACTGAGGCATGTTTGGCATTTTGAGGATTCTTGACAGGTTTCACATTCAACGTTGCAAGGCGAGCAGGACTCGGATGAGGACAGAGGATGAGTCCCGAAGAAGCCATTTTTGCATTTACAGCCTGAAATTTGATCAATCATAGCGTTTTTACTTACACATGATAGACATTGAAGAGAATTACTGCATTCAAAACATTCTAAATTGCATTTTTTACAGGAATCTTTAGAAAGTAACTGAGATTCAGAATAAAAACCTGAGAGACATTTACATCCTAAGACTTTGTCAGGAAGAGAATTTTCAGAAATGCAGGTGGTGCAGATGTTGCTTTGGGTGCAGGTTAAACATTCAGAATAACAAGAAATGCAGGAGTTCAAATGATTTAAAGGCTTCAATCCGTAAAAACCTGCTTTACAGGCACATCCAATTGTGACTTGAGGACTTGAATTTTCACTGATGCACGAAAGGCAAACATCAGGAGAATCACAAGTAAGACATTCTTCTTGACAAGGTTTACAAGAATCAGGTGATTCAAGAGGCCGCACTGGATAATACCCTGAATTGCAGAGGCACCCAGAAATTGCATCTGGAACTGAGTTAATCGATTTACAAGACAAGCATTTTAATGGGTCTTCACAGGTTTTACATTCTGAAGAACAGGCTTGACATGAATCAGGAAGTTTCAATGGTTTTGAACCGTAATAACCTGGATTGCAAATACAACCTCCTGATTCACTTGGAAAGGAATTCGATGATATGCATGAAAGACATAAAGAGGATTGGTTGCAGGAGGAGCATTCTTCGTTGCAGGGAAGACAACTGTCTACACTGGTTAAGGGACTTGTTGAATAAAATCCGCTTTTGCATTTGCAACCGATTATAGCATCTGGATCAGCGTTTTCACTTATGCAAGTTAAACAGGTATCGGCTTTATTGCATGTTAGGCATTCTGGATTGCAAGACTTGCAGGAATCTTTTGATGTTAAGGATGAAATTGAGTAAAACTTTTGATTACATGAACATCCTAAAGTTGTACCCGGACTTGAATTCAATGCGATACATGAGGAACATATGTTTGGTTTGTTGCATGTGTTGCATTCTTGATAGCATTTTATGCATGATGTGGTAGACGTTAAAGGATGCACTCCCCAATACCCATCATTACAAAAGCACCCTTGATTACTACTAGGAGTAGCATTCTCACTAATACAAGTACTACACTTCAAATCTTCAATACAACTCCTACATTCCTCATAGCACCTCTTACAATCATTTTCATTTACCAAAGGTCTCAAGCCATAAAATCCCAAATCACAATAACACCCTAAACTAAAATCAGGACTCGCATTCAAAGCCTTACAACTCAAGCAACTAAATTCCTGATCACAAGATCTGCACTCATCAAAACACTTTTTACATGAATTCAGCGAAATCAAAGGACGTACAGGGTAAAACCCTGAATTACAATTGCAACCCTGTGTGTTATCCGGTGAAGAGTTCAAAGCAATGCAAGTCAAGCACAAATAATCATCAAAACATGTCAAGCACTCAGAATAACACTTCCTACAAGACCCTGGCGAAATCAAAGGCTTTTCACCGTAATACCCCAGATCACAAGAGCACCCTTCGACCAGTCCAGGAGACGCATTGAAAGAAATGCAAGAGCTGCAGAGTGATGCAGCGACACAAGAAGAGCATTCATTAAAACACAGAGAACAAGAAGAACTGCTTGTCAAAGGAAAAGAAGAAGCAAAGTACCCGATGTTGCATTTGCATCCTTGAGTTCCATCTGGACTTGAATTCAAAGATTTGCAAGTTGTGCAAATATTCGCCAAGCTGCATGAAAGGCATTCAACGTGACAGGCCAAGCAGGAAGTAGAGGATGTTAAAGGCTTCTCGCCGTAATAACCCTCGTTGCAGTTGCAGCCTTTTGAAGCGTCTGTCTGAGCGTTTGAACTTTTGCAGGTCAGGCATTTTGAAGAGTCATTGCAGGTTGAACACTCGCTGTTGCATGGTTGGCATGAATTTGAAGATATTAATGGCTTTGCACCGAAGAAACCAGGTTTACAGTCACATCCGCTTGTTAGACTGGCTTCGGAATTGGAACTTAAACATGTCGTGCATAGGTTTGGTTTAGTGCATTCTTGACATTCCTCATGACACTTTGAACAGGAAGTAGATGAAAAAAGAGGCTTTGAACCGTAATAGCCTGGGTTGCAGGTACATCCGAGAGTTGCGTCTGGGCTGGAGAAGTCGCTTATGCAAGTTAGACACTTGTCAGCAACTTCACAGGTTTTGCATTCAGCATAGCAATTTCTACAAGAGTCAATAAGAGTCAAAGGTCTCACAGGATAAAATCCACCTACACAATAACATCCCGAACTACTATCAGGCAAAGCATTATCACTCTTACAAATCAAACAAACCTCAGCTTTCTCACATGTTTTACATTCCACATGGCAACTACCACAAGAACTTCCAGATGTTAAAGGCTTAGTTCCAAAATAACCATCATTACAATTGCACCCTTTAGAAACATCAGGACTTGCATTTTGACTAATACACGTGATGCACTTATTAGAGTCTGAACACGTAGCACATTCCAAGTCACAAGCTAATCCACAAGAATTTTTAGATGTCAACGGTTTCGTTCCACTGAACCCTTGATTGCACTTACACCCGCTTGATCCATCAGGACTTGCATTATCAGCGACACAGCTAAGACAAGTACTTGTAGATGACCTATCACAGGTCGAGCAGGAACTTTCACAACACAAATCAATCCATATTGTATATCCTGATGGACAAGTGCAAGTCGTTGATGAACTCGTACTGCCTGAAGGACAGCTGCACAAGTTCTGGCCACTTGAAAAAGTACATGAACCGAAATTACAGCCACATGTTAAGGAAGTTGAACCTACGCAACCTGTGGATGTTGTTGGGCATGAATCTCCTTTGGAATTTTTGAGGTTATTGTTTTCTGTTGAGAGACATCCTGTTCCTAAATAGGGATCGATGAATGAAGAAGAGCAGGATGAACAAGGCGAAACTAGGCATTTTGTACTTGATGATCCAGCATAGACAGAAAAATTTACGTCATCTAGAATTGAAAAGTACCAAAAGAATGCCCTTATACTTAATAGAGTACTTGACATGGATCCTATTTGGGTACCATATTCTCCATTTTCAGTAAATGCAGTGGAAAGAGTAAAGGAACCATATGATGTTGTTCCCAAGTAAGCATTTACACTTTTACCAGAAATCACAAATGAAATCAGAGACCATGTGTCTATTTAAAACTTACCCCTGACGCACATAAAGTTAGAGCTTTTGAATGTTGTAGTAACTCCTGAAATAGTAAATGAGATTTCTAATGCATCAATTCCACTAATTCTTCTAATAAAATAATTCCAGTTTCCAGAGTCACTTTTTTTGTATCTTGTCATAATTCGACCAGAATCATCCCTTGCCATCATCCAGAAGACTAAACTAATAGTCGATGGAAGATTAAATGACGATGAGCTTATATCATTTATTGGCAGCTTTACATAATTCTCTTGACTCTTAAAAGTATACGCGCCTCTATCAGTCGGAAAAGTATCAAAGTTAGTTGTTGTTGAACTCTCTCCATTCACAGCATGCCTACCGTTGTTTGAAAAATCTCTAAAAAGTTGACCATAATTCGATCCGAGACGATATTCAACAATTTTCGCTGCATCAGCATATAAATAAAGCACCAAAAACAACATTTTATATCCCAATATTTGAAATTTGGATGTATTAATTTTAAATAAAAGTGAGATAATTTTCTTATTTTTGATGTTTTATGTATATCTTAAATTATCAAACTATTGAGAGTGTTGAACTATTCCTAATTGAACACTGTCTTCATTACCGAAAGGCTAAATATGAGAGTAAAAATGTAATGGAAAAATTACTGATTTTTGTTATTTCTAAATTCATAAAGAAATTCACCTCCAAGTAACTCTGAATTCAGGCGAGATCTAAAATATAAAAAGCCCTAACCAAAGATAATTTTAATTTCCTTTAAACCATTAAAAAAATAATCAAACTTTGAAGCGTTCGATCAATCCACTCTCTTAATTTATTTCTTAGTCATTAAAACCACCACAATAACCAAAGCAACTACAAATCCAGCCGATGCGATCATAATCGACCAACAAAAGCACTTCTTCCGTCTTTGCCTCAAATCCGTTTTTTCCAGCTCAACATCCGCCTTAGCAGTGTATTTATTCGCCCGGTTCACTTCCAAGTCAATCCTATCCAAATCCTCGCCTTGTTGATGAACAGTCTCAGCGCAGTCCTTCATCATTTCTCCGACCAAAGCGATTTTCTGTTGAATTTCTTTTGTATGAGCGAGTCTTTCCCTGGTGATCTGGTCTTCCAACTCGTCAAACTTCAGTCCTTGTTTTTCGCTGCCTTTCGCGTAATCTTTCTCAATGTTAGAGACGATTCTCTCGAAGTTTCTGGAATGTTCTTCACAGATTTTCAAGTGATTTTGTCTTTCAGAAGGTGTTGGAGAGTAATTTTTCAGTGATTTTAAAGCTTCTTCAACTGATTCGCATAGTGGGTTTAGTGTTTCTAGACTTTTACCTTGAAGAAGAGCTGATTGTAGTGAAGAGAGCTGTGAAGCGACTTGCTGAGAGAGAAGGGAAAACTCTGTTTGGACTAATGGAGACTAAATATAAAATACTCGCAGACCTGACATGATTGAATATTTGGATGAGTTGGATGGATTGTAAATTATTGGATATAAAATTAGGTTTAGAAAGAGATGATTAACTATTTTTGATTTTCTGGAGGCATACTTCTAAATCGTATGTCGCGTCTGGGCAGCTTGAATCACTTGGATGGGCTTTTTTACAGAGATTATAACCGGTTAACTCAAGTTGGCAGAGTTTTAGGTGTTCTTCGTTTTCTTGCTTTTGAATACATGATAATAATGGGTAGAGTAATGCGCATGAAACTAGACCTAGTGTTACGATCTTGGTATTCATTTTATATTAGATTAGATGAAGATAGGGTTTTGAAAGTCATGGGATAATAATGGAAAGTTGTTGTGTGTGTACAGCTGTAGATAATTTGAAAATAGATTGTGGACATCATGTGTGTGTGGAGTGCATTAAAAATATTACTCATTCAACACTTTTTCAAGATCCTTACCTTCCAATAAATTGTCCAATCTGCCAAACTAATTATCCAAGAGAACTTCTAATCCTCGCCTTCGGAGGTCCAGCTTCATTTTCATCAATCCACAACAGTTACGAAAAATTCGACTGCGAATTATGTTTATCAGAAAAAAGACTAAAAGATTCAACCTACACCTTCTGCGAGCACCTTTTCTGCACAGACTGCCTGATTCTTTACATATCAACCAGCATAGAGTCAATATTATTCGAAGACTCAATAACCTGCCCAGCATGTCCAACAATAATCGAAGACGAAATCATCTTCAAAATAATCCCAAGAAGCCTTTTTAACTCATATAAAGCCATTCAAAAGGCCAAACAGAACTTTTTAAACGACATCAACCCTATCTACAGGTCCTGCCCTCTTTGTTCTAGATTCACTGAATGTGAAGAAGGAGACTTGAAGTATTTTTGCAAATGGTGCAAAGAAGAGTTTTGCTTTCAATGCAAAAAAAGTGTTCATGAAGGAAAATGTGAACCGGTTGGATTTGAAGAGGATAAAAAGTTGTTAGGAAGTCCTGAAGAATTCAAAGTTGATGGAAGTTTTGTCAATTGTCCTATTTGCAATGGAGCTATTTTACTTGAAGGAGGTTGTAATGTGATGAAATGTCCTTGGGGCAAATGTCGAAATACCTTGTTTTGTGTTCTTTGTAGACAGGTCTTAGATGTATTTTTTATTTAGATTAAAGAGCATTTCACGCATTTTAGAACTGATGGCGCTTTTGGGAAAACTTGTAATAAACTTGATCTCTTGAAAGAAGGATAATAGTTTAGGTATTCTAATTTATCGATACTCCATAATTCAATGATTTGACTTTTTGTGAAGAGAGGAATTAACATGGAATCATAGTTAATATGTCTAACTTTCAAATCTCAAAAAATTTTAAAACTTAGAATGATTGTAAAACAAAACCTGAAGGAACATGCCTCGTCTGTGAATTCACGAAACCTTCTCATTTTCATCAAAATTCAAAAAATTCTCAAAATAATGAATCACATCTTATTCTAATTAAAACCTAAATTCTAATTTTCGTCTCTTTTTAACTCAAACATATCTAACTAAATTTTATTTCCATGCAAAAAATTTCATCAAAACTTTTAATCTGATTTAGTCCTTTTTTATTAAATCCCTGCTTAATCCCTTCTTCATCGGTTTCAAATCTTTTCAGGATTTGAAAAAATCAACCTTTTTTTCGCTCATAGAAAAAAAAGTCATTCAGCTTCAATCATGCAGCCCGATTTCAACAACTCTTAATGTCCAGGTTATAAAGATGTCTGGAAACGAACAACGTGAAATGATGCTACCATCCGCCCAGTTTTTTGACCTGGCGCAAAGAGAGACTCGTTGGAACTGCGAAAAGTGTGGCTTGTTTTTCAAGTCTCAAGAAAACCTGTCGAATCACGAAGGATCTACTGAAAGGTTGACAAGCATTTCAAATGACAATCCTTACAACAAGCCTAGCTACACCCACTGCATCTGTAAATACTGTGGAAGTAAATTCGAGTCTTCTCACAGTCTACAGCTTCACATCGGCCGCAAACATAATAAAATCAAAAACGTGTTCTGTTCCATCTGTTTTAAATGGTTCTTACACAAATACGCTTTAACTTCACATATGAACTACACGCATTTAAAAACCAAGATCGCCACTTGCAAGTATTGCAAATCAGAATTTTACAACAAACATATCATGATGAAACATGTCAAAAAATGCAAGGCTCGGTTCCCTGCGCCGAAAAGCCGGACTGCTGAAATACTGGAAAATGAAGAAATAATTAGGGAATTATAGAAAGTTTAGCTTTTATTAGGGGTTTATTGACTAAAATCGATTCTTCAATAGGAAAGAAATAACCATTTTTATTAAATTCTTTCATATTAGCTTTGGCTTGATTGGAAATAGAATTTTTTGGTAAATATTTTTAAACCTTCACCAGGGGCTTAGGGATTTCAGCATTTCTTGTGAAAAAGTTAGGAGATTCTTTGGTTTGAATTAAAATTCGACCTGATTTTTTATAATGTTTTTTCTTAGTTTAGTAAAGAAGAATAATTTTAGGATTTTCAAGAATTGTCTTATCGTTTAGTTAAAAAATGTGCAAGGCTCTTGATTGACTTTAATTATGTCTCCCAAGCAAGTCTTGATAAAATTTTTCCATTTTTAGGACTTCTGCCAAGTCAAAAGTTCATGAAATCTAAGCTTTAAGCCACAATTACAAACCTTTCCCCACCAAATCCAATCATTCCCGATTCTCCCTAAAATAGACCAAAAAAAATTCCTTATCAAGTAAAAAACCAAAACCCTTCTAAAGTCCAAAGTTATAAATCTACCTATCTTAAATTCTTAGACAAAGGCAAGATCTCATCAGAGTTCGACACAAAAATACTACAAAAGTCAGGCAATATTTTTCTCAAATTGGAAACAGTGATCCTACTGATGGTCATATCCAAAACAACAGTCTGCATAGCTTTAAATCCCTGAAGTCCATCAAAGTACATTTGATTAACTTGCTCTTCATCATCATCAGGTAGTCCATTACAACAAAAATCAATATACTTCAGCAACTTCGAATTTTTCAGTCCTTTAAAGACCTCTTCCAGTCCTTTCACCCTTAAAGAGTTGCTGGCGACATCAAAGTATTCAAGAAACTCTAAAGTTAAAAGGCCCTGGGCAAGGACTTTAGCCCCAGCTGGATTGATATCATTATTCCTGATGTTCAGTTGTCTTAACTGCTTAAATCTCTTTAAAGGATCGACTAAAGCATTACATCCTTCAAAGCCGATAAGATTCCCTGGGATTATCAGTTGTTTTAACTCCTCTGCGCTGAGATTTGACACTAAAAGGTTTATTCCTGTGCTTAAAGAATCACAAGAAGCCATTTTGAACTTGGTTAATTTTATCAAATGTAAAAATTTTGAAAGGTTTTTAAAATCTGTCAATCTCAGGTCCACACATCGCTCCATTGAAAACTTCTTTAAAGTTGATATTTGATGAAGAGAGAGAAACAATGGCTCTGATTGTTCTGGGTTTAAAAATTGGATTTTTAATTTTTGAAGATTTTCGAAGAGAGGAAGAAGATTTGTTTGAGCCTTGATTGTTTCGTTGTTTGGACAGTCAGAAGTTTGAAACTGGTATTTTTTTAATTTGCTTCTGAAGGTAAAGGACTCGAGTTTGTTTAAAGGAAGTTTTGATTGAAGGTCTTTTAAGTTTCTGTTCAAAGCGAGAAAATCTTTGAAATCTTTTATTTTTAAATTCATTTTTTCTGCTTTTGAGATGGAATCTTGTAGCAATGATTTTATATTTGGCATTTGGGTGTTGTCTGAAATTGAGATTTTTTCCTGCTGGAATAGTTTTACCAGGTCAAAAGTAAAGAATTTGGTAGGAAGGGAGTTTTTTGATATGTCTGTGAAGTTTAAGTTGTACGAAAAAAGTTTTCCTATTTTAGACTCAGCTGAATCATGGTGAATATAAAGAAGTTCGAAAAGCATTGACTTTGAATCATAATCTTTCAGTTGATTTTGGAGTAGATTTGACTCGAGTTTCTCGATTTGGTTGAAATATTCTAAAATTTCTTCAAATGCTTTGTTTTTTTGGTTTATTAGTTCGATGATGAGATTGTTTAAACTTGTTTCTAAGTCGTTTATTGAATTTGACATTGAATCTTTTAAGATTTTTAGTGCTTGAATCACTGGAGGTGTATTTAGTTGAAGCTTTTTGGTAGTGTGTAGATTGTTTAGGCAGATGATGATGTCTTCATCACATAGGAACTTATTGCAGGTCAGACATTTGTGATTAGATTCTTTTTTCTTGCATCTTTCACAGTTTGGGAGATTCATTCTTCTACAATTATAAAATGTTTGCATATTGGATAATTTTGATATCTTAAGTGATTTAATTATTCTCTGCTTGGATCTTTATTTTAAAGATGATCCACTTATGATTATCGAGGACTTTAGATCTTGAGTCAGGACAAAAGTTCTTTACTGGAACTTATTCAAAGAAGAATAGCCTATATTATTTTTTCATCAGAAGATGAAATCATCTAATCTTTGAACAAAAGCAAGAATAACTATTTTTCATCTTTTAAACGCTAATTAACTAATTCGAGATATATAAACTAGTAGCAAATGCAATATCTCTCTGAATCAAATCCGCAGCGGTCTTCGCCTTTTTCTTCAAATTATGATCTCCCATAATAATCCCCGCTTCCACAAAGTTTCTAAGCAAGTCATGAACCCTTAAAATTCCCCTAACAATATTCCCTTCCTTAATACTCGTTTTGGCACAAATATCAACAAAACTCATTCCTTCCGCCCACAAAAACACGATTTCAACCATGCTGATTTTTAATTCCTGATCAGTGATTTCAGAAGCAATTTGTTTTTCAATCTCAAATTCCTTCAAGTCCTCGACCAATCCTTTAACAGCAGCGATGGAATTTTTCAAACCATCAGGCAAACCATCAGGAAGTTCATCCATTTTGGCCTTTTCCTCCGTGACAAAAACACTGACAGTTCCAGCGATTTCAGCAGGTGAAATCTCAGCAAAAACTCCATTAAAAATAGCTTCAGTGATAACAAGATTATAAGGATTATTGAAAATTCCAAGCACTTTTCCTTTCAGCTGAACAACAAGGTTCAAGTTCAAACAATTGAACTTCTGCATTATTTCAATTCTCGATTCAGTTTCTTTTGAGCCAAGAAGGTCAGTCGAGTTTGAATCTTTCAAAAGTTTCTCTTGTTCCTGCTGTAGACTTACAATTCTTTCATGATTTCCCATCAATCGATGACGATCAACATGATATAAAAACTGATTTTCTCTTAATCTTTCAACCATTTCATTTCTAAGTCCCGCATTTTGAAATTTCGCTTTAAACGACTGGTCAGTGCTGAGTACTCCAGAAGCTCGAGCAGTTTTAAAGTTCTCAAAAATTCCAGCAACAGTCTCTGCAGTGAAGTACCCTGCGGTCTTCACACTTTTTTCCTTTTGTTTCGGTAGAGGTGTCTGAAAGATCCAAAGGGTGGACTTTGCCGGGTTTTCCTTTCGAATTTCCCAGGTGCCCCCTGGGAACCGGTTTTGAAGTTTTAAAGTTCCAGAGTCGTCCATGAGGAGCAGAGCCCCTGACAAGATAAGAGCTGGAACATTAGCAGAACCTGGAAGGACTACTTCAGAAAAACATCCAACTTTCACTTTTTTTCCGAATTGATCTGCCTGTTTGTTGACTTCTACAAGTTCTTTAAGCTGATAAAGCATTTCATTGATTTTTTGACTTGTTTCTGAACTATCAGCGCCTAGTTCTTTTAAAGTCTTGTCGATTACGAGTAACTTGGTACTGACTGACTGACGACTGATGAAGTTTTGGTTTTCCATGAAACTTTTCTTCATGATTTCATTGATGTCCATGCCTTCTGTGTTCAAAACGTTTACTATTTGATTGTAACGGATTCGGAACTTGCTGAGAAGTTCTAAAGGTTTACTTTGAACGATTTTTTCTAGGTTGTGGATTGAAGGCAGTTTCCCTGCGTCTTTGAAAAACATGATCACTGTGCCTTTTGGGTCTTTTCCTCTTCTCCCTGCACGGCCGGACATCTGGGTGTACTCACCTGGCTGTAAGTAACGGTTTTCGCTCCCGTCGAATTTACGAAGCTCGCAGAAAACTACGGTTTTTGTTGGCATGTTTAAACCCATTGCGAAGGTTTCTGTTGCTACTAGAACCTTGATTAGACCTTTGCTGAATAGGATCTCGACGATTTCTTTTAGTATTGGAAGAACACCGCTGTGGTGGATACCGATACCTGAGTTTAGAAGTTTTGTTACTTGGATTATCTGCGGAAGGTCACGGTCGACTGGGTTCAGTCTCTTCAAAGCTCTTGAAGTAAACTGATTAATAAAGTGTTTCTCAGTATCATTAATTAACGAAACAATCGACAATTTCTCCGCTCTTTTATCAACTTTATCTCTAGAAAACGCAAAAATAACACAAGGCAGCAAGTCTTTTTTCTGCAAATCAAGAATCAAATCCTTATACTGCTGATCTTCCGACCTTGCAAATTTTTTCTTCGCTTTAAATTTTTTCCCCTTATCAAATTTTCCCTTTTCATTCATAGCTTTTTCCAAATCCCTTTTAGCCTGTTGATAGTTCTGCACATTAAGAGTTCCATCAGCATCAACAAGTTTAACAAATTCTCCAGAAACATAAACAAGATGTTCTAAAGGAACAGGTCTTTTATACGTGATCTGGACGAAAACCTTCTGATTTCTGACCCTTCCAACCCAATTAGAGAATTCCATATAATTCGGAACAGTGGCGCTAAGCATAACAATCCTCACATGAGGGGGAAGCATGATCAAGACCTCTTCCCAGACAACTCCTCTTTCAGCGTCGTTGATATAATGGACCTCATCAAGTATGACCCACTCCAAGTCCCTGAGTCGACTTGAGTTATGATAAAGCATGCTTCTCAATATCTCGGTCGTCATGATCACACAAAATGAGTCCTCATCGACGCTAACATCGCCTGTCAAGATGCCGATGTCTCCGAATTGGTCTTTGAATTCACGGTACTTTTGGTTGCTTAGAGCTTTTATAGGACTCGTGTAAATCACTCGCGCCATTCTTTCACGCGCCAAGGCAATCGCGTATTCAGCGACGACTGTTTTTCCTGCCGAGGTGTGCGCTGCAACGAATACGTTCTGTTTCTGCTCTAAACGCAAAATTGCACGCTTTTGGAAATCGTCTAAGTTGAAGGAGTATTTTATTGCTGGAGTTGGTACTTCTTCGTCGAAGGTCTTTAGGGATATTGTGTCTTCTATTGCGAAACGAGTGTCTGAATCGGAACTTAGGTTTGGAAGGACTAAACCCAGCTCTTCTTCTGAGTCGCAGGATTGAGAGGGCGATGGGATTGATGGAAGACTTGGGTTGAACTCGGAGGACTCTAAGAATTCGATTGCTGAGCAGATCTCGCTTGGGCTGTCTTGGGATATCTCTTTTGATAACAATGAGTCTAGCTCTGACTCTGACAAAGGCTTACTTTTTATGTACGTTTGAAGGTGTTCTGAGTATTTTGAACCTTGCTTGATTGTATCTATTACTCGGTACGGCTTCTCGTATTGACGAATTGAGTTCCACTTATAGAAAAAATTTAAGTTATCATCGGAAAAGTCAAGAAAAAGTTCATAAGACCCGCCAACTGGCAAGTCTACATATTGATGACGTCCAGTCGACAAAAACTTACTAAAAATTTCCTCAAATTTTCCAGATTCCGATAAAGTGCTCTCAATAGTTTCAAAATTATTCACAACAGCCGTTTTTTCCTTCCACTCTTCAATCTCAGCTCCCAACAAGTAAGCTTCCAAGTCTTCAAACGTGGCCTCAACCATTTATGAGAGATTAGTAAATAATTCAAATGGAGGATATGAAAATGACTGAAAAATTGATTCCATCTCACAGACAAAGACCTCAGCAGAAATTTTTCTGGATGAGAAAAACTCTGGACAACTCTCCAAAGCGCTTAAAAATTTATAAAGTTCTTTTAGGAGTTTTCGTCATTTCTCACTTCTTTTTGGCCTTTGCAGTGTTTACAGTAAGTGAAATTTAGCTTGGGAAAGACGGGAATTGCTTTAGAATTTCTTTGTATTCTTTGTTTTTATTGACTTTTGAGTTTTTTGCCTTGTCGTTGTTTATGGTTGGCGTCATTTTATACGACTTTTGTAATCTTGCTTTTAATTTCGCTGTATGGCAAAGGTCTGCTATTGGAAGGATATTGAGGAATACTTTGGTTTCTTTGTTGTTGTTCATTTTTATGATCATGTGTTTGATGAATTCTGAAGTAGTAGGTGAAAAACTGAACTTTTATAATATTTGGGAAATCAGCTGTCCTTTGATAGTCCTATTATTACTCTCAGGTATCAAATTGATATTGATAAAAGGGAAAAATTCCGTGATATGGATCTGGATTTGCATTTGGGTTTTAATTCAAGTGATTCTTCTAGTAGTTCAAATTGATTTCAAAGTAAATCTTGACAACATCCTCCTAATCTCACCTCTAATAATGATCTCCTTAGGAATATCAATAAACTCATTACTCAAGATAAGCACTCAACTATCCCAAAGTCTTGCCGGTACCTACTCCTCATTAAGTTTCGCATTGTATCTAATAGTAAAACTATGCATTTGGGAAGATTTACTAGAAGACACTCTTTATTACCAAAGTTCAAGTCTTCTCGGTTTTCTTCTTCTTTACTTTTTTTTCAGTACAAAAATCGGCGATTTCGTATTCGACATAATCTTCGGCCACCTAGAAACTGACTACTTCCACTACATCAACCCACCAGTCAAGAGTGGAATCAGGTCATCCACAACCTAAACCATTCAAATTAACTACTTAAATACAAATTAGTTAACTATCAATAAAACCTCTCTAAACTCGAGTTTCGGTACCTGTTGACAGAACATCTCCTAAACCTCAATTTTTTCCGGCACCTACTTTCATTTAAAGTCTGTTTATTGATTAAATCAACACTATCAAAAGGAACTTTCAACACAAAAACGCCAAAATCAACAGAAGACGTTCGATTTTTTAAATATTGGTGAATGTTGACGTTCTTTGGGCTTCCTTCTTTACTTTTTGGAGGAGTAGGAGCTCTTGGTTTGAAAGGAGAGATGAACCTTTCACGATAGACATCAAAAGAACTGAGCTCATCATAAAACTCATCAATTAAAAGAGACCTTTTCATGTTTATATTCTTTCAAATCATTATTTCTTAGCTTGTAATTCGATAAATGGACCCCAACAACCCAGACGCTCATATATTTGATGATTTTTTCTTGTTCTTCGAACAAAGCAACTTGTCACAGCCTCCTAGTCTTGAAAGGTCTTTTAACTTTTCCCCTGAAGTTAGAGAACTGCCGATTAAACGAAATTCTGCCTTCAAATCTTCTGGACATCCTTTAAACTTGTTTTTGTACCCCCCGGCTGAAGAATTTATCTGCAGGATGTGTGAAAAGGTGGTTAAAAAACCACTTGAATGCAAGAAATGTGGATCACTTTTTTGCACTCCTTGTGTTTCGGAGGTAAACCCATTCAATGCTTCTAGTAAATTGAACTGCTCGGTCTGCAAGACTGCAACCAACGCAAAAATCCCAAGTCACTTGCTATTAAGAATAATATCCGAGCAAAAAATCCGATGCAAAAATGAAGATCTCGGATGTGAATCCATTTTCAATCTCGGAGACATACAAAAGCACGACATTATCTGTCCTTACCGCCAAGTAATCTGCCAGAACTACGAAGTCTGCAAGAATAAAGGTTTCTTAAAAGATTTCAAAGAAAGCACAACTCCAAGCAGGATTTACTCAAGACCTCGAGGACCAAGTGTCAAAGTTTTTACCTGTTCTCAGGAATGTTTTAAAATCTTCGCTTTTAAAGAAATGGTTGAAGGAAAGCAAATATCAGAAGCTTTGAAAGAGTATTATGAGATTTTAAATAAAAAGACTAGTGATTGAGAATTGATCAGTTTAAGGAATTAATATTTTTTTGATAGACTTTCGTTGAATAAGGTTCTTTGAAATTTCTTGTTTTTTACTTCTGGGCTTGATTCTCGTAGGTTTAATTGAAAAGTCATCAGGGTGTTCCAGTCTGATCCAGGAAGGACTTTGTTCAGTGCATCCATCTTGCAGCAGAATGTAATGAAATCGATTTTTTGGTCAGTTGAGTTCAAGTCGATTAGAAGAGGTAGAAGAATTCGGCAGACTCGGTGTTTTAGGTCGATGCAGGACATTGTCTCTTCAGAGATCGTTTCGAAAGGAGTTAAAAATTGGAAAATTTTTTTGTATTGTGAGAGTTTTTGAGTGTTTTTCTTGCGAGATGGACTGTTTGAACGAGAGTTTCGATTTGCAGGCTTTTGATCTAAACTGGATCTGGTCATCAGATCAAAGTTTCCAGTATCAACCCGATCTCCTCCCTTTTCCAAATTAATCATTTCTTGTATCCTCTTTTCAATTTCCTTCTCAATAAGTTTAACATAACCCTGATTCAATTGATTAACCTTCCCAAATTCTTCAGCAAGTAAGCAAGGTTCATCATTTTCAAAAACTTGCATCAACCCATGTTTATCATCCCAAACTACATCAAGTGTAAAAACATGTTTTCCTCTCCATAATTCTTGCATTTCTAAAGCCCCTATAAAAACCGCGGTATGAACTACGAAGCTCCATCTTGTGCAGTGTGTCTTTTGGACCTGTCTCAAAACCTTTCAACAATTCCTTGCGGACACGTTTTTCACAACGAGTGTATTCTTCAATGTCAGTTGAATGGCAATAAAGTTTGTCCCTTTTGCCGAGCGAAGTTCACTCAAAAAAACATTCACCAGATCCAGTTTCTTTTAACTGAAGTAAAAAAAATCGACCAGCTTCTCGGTTTAAATGAAAAAGAAAGTAATGATATTGAAAAAGTGAAAGAAAAACTCGCTTCAGCAGCTCAAGAAATCGTTTTTTATCAGGGAAAAATTAAACAACTTGAAGAAAGTTTCTGTGGAAAAGTAAAAAAACTTGATGAAAGTCAGAAAGAAGTGGAAGGATTAAAGGAACATATAAAAAATATTGAAGAAAAATACTGTAGCTTGACGAGAAGGCTTCATGAAGAAACTGCGGATAAGGAAAAGTATAAAAATTTGTTTTCAAGTGATCATGTTAAACTTTTACAAGCGGAGGATAAACTTGTGAAACTTGAAAGTATTGAGAAACTTATAAATGATATTCAAAATAAACATTCTTCTGTGTTGTGGGCTAATAGCGCCAGGGAATCTTTGCCTGTGGAAGATCAGGCAAGTCAGTTTTATAGTGCTTTACTTATCTCGACTACTCATCTTAGAACTATTGAAACTGAATACAAACAGCTTAAGGATCAAATCAGGATATTCAATGATGAAATTCAGAATGTTAAAAAAGCAAACTCTGCACTTAGGAAGGAAAATGAAAGGCTTGTGAATGTTGCTCAGGAAAATCTTGGAGAAGGGAAAAGAAGTCCTTCTCTTGCTGGGATTGAAGTTGGGGTTGTTAAAAAGGAAATGAAAAATGGACTTTTTGATTTGAATCTTGTGGTTGGTTGTTCTGATGTTAATATGACTGCACCTAAGAAAACTTTGTCGTTTTTAGGTAGGAAGAAGTAAGTGTTGTTTGGTCTAGTTTTATCTGGATAATCGTTAATTATAAACTTAAAAATGATCAAAACTAAACTTGAATTTCAATAAACTCAAAAAATGCTTTCTAAGTTCCACATCATTCGACCTTATCTCCACTTCGGCTTCATTTTCCTTTCTTTTAATTCTGATCAAAGCAAAAACGAATTGACTAAGATAAAAAAACACGAAAAACTCTCGAGAACTGAGGGTTTCTAGCTGCTCATTGTTTAAAATTTCGACATTCTTTCCAAATTTCAGCATATTTGGATGAAACTTGTGTCGATCACAAGGTAGTTTATGATTTTCTCCTGCAAAAACTAGTTCCTGCCATTCCTGAGTGATTGAAGATGTCTGAAACTCAAGAGAACGAGAAAATTGGCAGAAGTTCAAAGGAAATTTCAAGTTGAGGTTAAAATCTTCATTTTGCTTCGAGTATTTAATGAGAAGTCTAGGAAAAACAGAACTATATTTCAAGAGTTTTCCAGTCACAGTAAAAGTAAATGTTTTACCTGTTTCAAGTGATTCTAATTCATTTGGTTCTATTTGAACCTCGAAACATTCACTTTTAAAAGCAAGTTTTATTGAAGAGATATGATCTCCATGATTAACCAAGTCACAGCTAAACTTCACCTTTGAAGACTGACGTTTTACCAAAAACCCAATTCGAATCTGCAAATCCTCAAACAAAACACCTGAACCATCACCAAAAACCCTCGAAAACATTTTTTCATTATCACAAACTTCCTCAACAGCATCATTCACCTTAAAAACCCTTTCATTTTTCTCTAAAACATTTTCAATTCCCAATAAATTCCTAAAAACATGAAATTCTTCACATTCCTTTTCCTTCGAAAACAAAAGTTCCCTTGTTTTATTCAAAGAGTCCTCAAGTGCCTGATTCCTTGACAGCAAATTTTGATTTTGAATCTGAAGGTTTAAAATAATTTCATCTTTTTCCCGAAGAGCCTCTTGAAGGGAATTGTTGGGAATTATTGCATCTGGCTTTCGGGGAGTTTGAGAAATACTTTTTCGACTTTCAGAGACTTGACTCGCTAGACCTTCAGAAGGACTTGAAAAAATTGGAAGAAGGTCGAATGGGTTAGAATTTTGAGTTTGAAATGAGGGGAAAAAATCGGGGAAGACTGTCCGGGTCGCAGGTTTAGAAGATGGAATTATTTCAAGGTCAAGGATGTCGTCGAATATGTTGAAAGGTTTTGGATCTTGAGTTTTGACTGGTTCGGGAAGATTGGATTTTAAGGGAAATTTTAGAGGTTTTGAAGGAATTTCTGAAGAATTTTCGAAATTTAAATGGACTTCTGGAGGTTTTGAGAGTACCTTTGTAGAATTTTCAAAGTTTAAATTAGTTTCTGAAGGTTTTGAGAGTATCTTTGTAGGATTTTCCAATTTTAATTTTATTTCTGGAGGTGTTGGTAGTACCTTTGTAGAATTTTCCAATTTTAATTGAGTGTCTTCAGGTTTCAATACTTTAACAGGGCTCTGTTTTTCCTCAGTTATTTTTTTTTCCTCATAAATTCCAACTCTTTTCCCAATATCTTGACTTCCAGAGTCTTTTTTTTTTATCCCCAATTTTTTTTCCACTTCTCCAGATTGTTCAATAAGACTCTTCCTCTTCCAATCTTCAAATTCTCCTAAAGCATCATTCCCAATACTCACTCTATCAAGATTTTTCCCTTTATTCTCAAAATCCTGTTCAATTTTCACATTCCCAGTAAAAAACTTTCCACTGATCTCGATCTTAACCCCTTCTTTCCATTTCCCATCCTTTTCCAAACATTCAATTCGATTAATCCTATCATTAATCCCAAAAGCTCTTTCAACAGCAACAGGGTCATTTTCATCACTAATTTTATTCAAAACATATAAAAAGTGTTCTTTTAAATCCTGAATTTCTTTCATCAGTTCCAAAGCCGAGTCACTTTTCAAGTCTTCCAAGTTCTCAACAAGTGTCAAGATATTTTCAAGATATTCAAAAAGTTGCAAGTCCGGCATGATTTTTTTCGAAGTTTTCAATGAAACCTTTGAAGGACTGGAAGTTTTTGACTCGAGTGGTGGGAAGTTCACTTTTGACTTCAGCTGAAGAAAGGTCTTTTCGAATAAAGAGGATTCGCCGTAGTTGGCTTTAGTGAAGGTCTTTCCCCAGATTTGGATGTAGTTTAAGAGATGAGATAAAAATAACTCGGAGTTTGACTTGTTTTCTAAGGAACGACTTGAATCGTGGAAAATGTTTTCTGAACGTTTTAAGGATAAAGTTGATAAACGCTTTAGGATTTTTTCTTGGGAGAAGAGGATGAAGGGAAGGATTTTTAGCATTAGACAGTCGTGGAATAGGTCAAGTGCTAGCAACTTTTGAAGAGGGTTGTGCTTTTTTTCTTTGATGATTTTTTTGATTTCTGAGATTATTTCTTTTATGGCTTTTTCGTTGCTTGTTTTTACGGATTCTTTCACCCAGAAACTGTTGTCTTTGAACCTTTGGCTGGATTTGCAGGTGTTTTGGACGAGTTCTGAGGGAGTGCTTGCCATTTCACTTAAAGCTATTAATAGATTTTAATATATCAAGAAGAACTCATCAATCAATCAAGAAATTCCCTCCAAACCAAAAAAATCCTTCAAATCTCCAATTCACTTCTTCAGCCCATATCAAAATAAATATGAAGCCAACAATCAAAATCCAGCGAACCGAAAAGTGTCAAGTGGCTGAAATTCTGAGTGAACCAAAACGTCTAACCGACATAAACTACGAAAAAAAGAACTACAACCAACTAAAACAAGCTCAAAACGAGAATCGCAAAAAGAAAGAAGAAGACGCAGCGCGGCCTCCGAAGGAGCCATTCAAAATAAAGCGTTTTCAAAACGTAGAAAGCCAGGTCTACAAAAAGCCAGAAGACGTGAAAAAGGCAAAGCCACAAAAAGAGCGCTCTTCAAGCGCAACGCAACCGATAATCGTGACTTACAATCCAGATGATGAAGGTCAACTTCCACCAGATCCCACCAGGCAAGATGGTAAAAAAGATTATGTGAAGGAAAATGCGAAGGCTGCTATCGCTCAACAAGCTTCGAAGCAACAAGTGGCTCCTGAAACTAACCCGAAAGCCTTGAATCCCAGCTATGGAAAAGTCCCGCAGTATCTAGAGGAGTATAAAAATCAGCGCGAAATTCTCAACGAAAGAAAAAAATACGAAGAAGAACTCGCCAAATGTCCTCCTGGAATGAAACTCATGCCTGAACACGAACGAGTCGAAACTTTAGAAATTCTTCAAAGAGGAAAAGATGAAGTCTGGCAAGCTATCAACAAGTTGCCGATTGCCAGCAACACCCTGACCGTTCAACGTAAAAGAGCTGAATATGAGTCAAAGTTGCAAGAACTCGAAAATGCGATCAAGACATTTTCGAAGCCAAAGGTATACGTCGCTCTTTAATTAACTAGACTAAAGGATGATGATTTTAGAATTGATAAAACTATGAAAACCCCCAAATTCCCTAATTTTCGCTATTTTAAAACAAAAAAATCCTATAATGATCTATAATTTAGCTGAAGTTGTGCATCTTATCTCATCGAAGGCATATCATAACTCTGATAAAGACAATTCCCTATTCTCTTCACATAAGCCTCCTTCAATTTTGTCCTCCTCTCAATATGAACCTTATGATTTTTCTCCATATTCGGCGAAATATAATTATCAATCAATATTCCATTCACATATCTTCCACATCCTCTCTTAAACCATGCATTTATTTTCTTATTCGCGTAATCAGAAGCGTTAATAATCTGCATTATTGTCAGAGCTTCAGGAAAAGAATTCATCTTCAAATAAAAATAACTCGAATCACTTAAAAAATTCTCAAGTCCAGGTTCATATCCGAACTTCATTGAATGTCCATTATTTTTCGAGATTTCATTAAGCCACCCTGCAAAGTTCTTCGGATTCAAGTTCCAAGGAATATTATTCAACTGAATGATTTTCTTATTATCCGCGTCATCCACTACTAAAAATGCTTTTTGATACTCTATTCCAAACAAACGATAAACATTTCTTAAAAGTTTCTCTTTTTCTTCAAAAGTTTCAAATTCGGCAAAGCCGTAGGCTCTGCTTCTATTGTTTACTTTACTACAAAATTTTATCATATCTTCGAATTTTTTCGCATCTTTTTCAAGTTCTGAAGAATGACTGCTGAAGTTACCGGATAAGGCTTCATCTTCGACTTCAGTTCTTTTTGAAGGAGTTGAAGAATTTGAACGTGCCAAGATTGCAAGACGTGAAAAATCGATGTCTTCTGAAAGGGAATCTTTGAGTTCTTGAGAAGATATTTGCTTTGTTTGAATCGGGACTCTTTGGGGTTGATATTGTGGCTTGAAAACTAAAAGGTTTTGACAGGTTTCAATTCCTAGTTTGTTGAATGTTGACATAACTCCTTCTTCTGTTAACATATCATCTATTCCAGATTCTAATTGAAAGTAAACCCAGTTAGTCCTTTTTGGTGGATCTGAAGGAATTTGATGAATAGTGATAATTGAGTCGATTATGAACTTTTTTTGAGCAATTTCTGATAGTTCCTCGTCAATATTCTCATTTTCTTCATCTTCTTTATTTTCTTCATTTCCAGATTTTTCATCATTTCCAAATTTTTCAGATTTTTCATCTTTTTCAGATCTTTCATCATTTGACAAGAGTTCGTCAAAGTTCTTGTAAGAGTCAAAAATTAGTTTTTCGTTTGGAATCAACTTATAAATTTGCAGAGTGTCATCAGAATCTAAATTCGTATGAGTGATATTTTCGTATAAATTTTTACGGCTGATTTTTTTTAAATTGCACATTGCTAGCAATTTCACCAAAAAAGCGTCGTTGTTGAAAATCTTAAAACATATTGGAATGTATTTTTCAAAGTTAGTTAATTTTTTCAAGGATTTCACTTGATGCTCGTTGAATTCCACAAATCTTTTGAAGTTTTCAACTCCTAGACGAATTGAACATTCATTACAAAATCTATCAATATGAGGGGTTTGAATATCGAACTTCGTGTTGTAAAATGACTGCTTAGCAAGCTCATGCATTTGAAACATATTCAGTGCTTGTTGTATAGTCCTATTCCCAATCTTGACATCCTGATGAAGCCATCGAGGGTTTTTTCCAAACTCAATCATTTTCTGTAGTTTAGCTGGCTGAGCGACAAGCATCTGATTCTGCGTTCCTTGTTTAAGCTTGGCATTAACTCTACTAAAAGCTCTAAAGATTGAAATATAAGTTCTATGACGTTCCAGCATCACTTTGAATATATTTCCCTTTATAACTAAAATCTAAGGTCAGAATTAACTTTATCCAAGAGGTTAATAAAACTAGTTTTTTTGAATAGACCTAAGAATTTCAGCTGTTTTCGTGAAAGGCTGGTTCTGAGGAATCTCTTTGCCACTGTTAAGAACTTTCCACATTTCTTTGACCGGCGAGAAATAAGAGTGATCCATTATTTCTCTTGGCAACAAACGGTAGTGATGGTTGTAGACTAGAAGCTTGCTGAGAAGGTCAAAAGCTTCAGAATTTACCAAATGTTTGTTTTCTTGAGTTATGAACTTGCTCCAAGGTTTTTTAGTGAATTTTTCAATTTGCCTCTCGAGACGAGAATCGATGTTTATATTAAACTTTGAGAGGTAGTCGTAAAAGTCTTCTGATCCTAAAGTGCTTATTATGTTTAGAAGGACTTTGTCGTTGTCTTCACCGTTGAAAAATGGATCTTTTTGGAATATCATACCTGCCATTGTTACACCTAAACACCAGGAGTCTAAGCTGTAGTCGTAAAAATCGTTTGAAACTAGGAGCTCTGGAGATTTGTAAGGCTTGGAAGCCACTCGAATGCTCATAGCTGTGTCTGGCTTGTAGAACTCGCCAAGGCCCCAATCAATCAGCCGGCACTTCCTAATTTTATGGTCAATCATGATATTACTCGTTTTCACATCTCTATGAATGATACCTAACGAGTGAGAATAATCCAAAGCTTTAGCGATTTCATAGATATAGTACCTAATATCAAAGTCACTGAAAGTCTTAATCTGAGCTTTCGGTTCCGGGTTATCAACATACTCAAGTATCAAAGAAGGCACCTGTGTGGCATAATCTTTAACAACTTCTTTAAGCATGACCGTGTTATTTTTCCCTCCAACAAGTTGTAAAATTTTGACTTCTCTGCAAAATCGAATGGTTTTGACAGGTTTCAAAATCTTGATGACGACTGGTTCAAGTGTTAAAAGGTTGACTCCTTTATAAACCTCTGAATATTTCCCTCTTCCCAACTGTTCAACAATCTCGTAATCGTCTTGATGGCCCCAGTTGACTGTGACTTTCTCGGAATTTAAGTAATCCTCGCCTTTGGAGATGGCAGCTTCAGCGTATCTTCGGGGTTTCAGTGATAAGATGTTGCGAAGCAGACATTTAAACATATTGAAAAGGGCATCAGTCAGAGTTTTATGGATTTTTGGTACTTGTGAAAGTGGATTTTATATAATATGAGGACTGAATACGGCACACGCAAGAAGTTACCGAAAAAACTTGCGAAATATTTACCTCCTTTGAATGTGAAAAATGAAATTGAGAGGGATTGTGAATTTTTTATTAGTTCTTCTACGAAAAACTATAAAGATTCTAAGGTTAGTAGTAGGATTTTTTATCAGAATACGAAGATGAAGAAATCGGACACTGTTATCAAAGATGTTGAGTACCGAGATATTGAAACTAACACAGATTTTGATTTACAGCACTTTGAAACTAATCAATTGAATTTCAAAACAATATCAAATCATAAGTTCATGCCTGATTCTCCAGTTCCAAAAAGATTTTTTGGTAAAAATTATCGAAAAAATAAAGACTATAGCTTCAAAAGTATAACACCTGTCGTTCCTCATTCTTTCCAATCAAACAGTATAAAATCGATTTCTCCAATTCTTATGATGGCAGATTTTGAAGTTGGAAGAAGTAAGAGTTTTGAGAAAAAAGGAATGAAATCATATATTAAGGCGATTAATCACTCGCATACTCCAATGGGAAGAAAAATTGGCTTAAGGCAAAAGTATATGAATAAAATTGTGATAAGATCTGTTTTGAAAAGTCTAAACAATTTAAACTAACTAAATTTTTAAAGTTTTATTAGTAATAATTATTTAGGTTTTATGCTGCTTTATATACATTAATTTGAGGATACCTTTAGTCTTTAAGTTATATGTAATTATACTTTAATAATTGGAGAATCTACTCAAATAATATATTGTAATCATATCGGAAAGCTGAAACTCAAAGTTTGTTGGAAAAGAACGAAAATATGTCTATTTCTACTATACAGTTTCATAAATAGCATATAAAAGGCTTGAGTTTAAAAAATATAATTAGTACTCTTATTGGAAACAGGTTAAAAACGTGCTCAGGATTGATTGTTTTGCAAGAATAACTCAGTCAGTGTTTCAAAAAAGATCACAATAATAGCTTATCTCATCATTAGAAGGTGCAAACTCTATTCATTTTTTGGAACATTCTTCTCAAGTATTTGTCCGAAATGCCGATTAATTTTTCAGTAATTCTCAACCATTTTAATTAATCAGCTGTTCGAAAAATTCAATTACGTTTGTAATTCAGTAATTAATTTAGATTACCTATCTATAATTACTGTAGTTACTCCCTCAGTCCTTGATTTTAGGTAGGCCAAACAATTATAGAAATAATGTAGTTTGGAAATCTAAGGTGACGGGAACGGATAGAGAGCAGAAATAATTTTATTGATAGTACAACCCTAATTTTCTCAATTGATTTTTTATCTAAACTTCTGGAGAAACAAAATTTATTCAATTATTTCTATAATTTTAAGACCAATTTAAATAAAGAACTGATAGAGCAAGTAGGGTGGTAAATACTTAACACCTATCAAAACTTACAGAGCGCCCACTAAATTAATTTAATTACAATGATTGAGGAATTCAAAAGAAAAATATAAGGAATGAAAATTACGATTAAAGTATTAATATCTGGAACTTACTTTTTATGTGCCATTTAAAGTTGATTGTATTGTTTGATTAGTAAGTTTACTGATAAAGTATTTTCAACTCCATGCAAATGGTTTCCTTACTAAATATGAGTTTATTTCAATTTGTTGCATTTTTTAAATTTTCCAAGATATTTTCGATATTGTTTTAGATTCATAAAAACTCTCTGCAATTATATTTATAATATTTGGATGATAAAAATTATGAGAAGTATATCTAAAACCTTGATTGCGTTAATACTTATTGATACAATTCTTAGGAACATTTGAATCAATTTTGAAAATATCACTTGATTGAAGATAAACATATATTTTTTGTCAATATAGTCATTGAATTGAATAAAAAATAGATTAGGTTAGTTTATCTAAGAGCAATTATAGTGAATCTTCATAAATATTAGTATTTCCAATATACTTAGCTGAAGTACCTCTCTAACAATATATAAATAATAAAAATGGTATGATCATAAAACCTATCTATTTAAATCAATTAGCATTCTTGATAAAAGCATAAGGCAGATACTTATTAAATTTAGAAATTATGAAATTCAGACTTAGTTAAATCTTTGGAAAAAAAAATCAAATTCTTTTCATAAAAAAGTATAAAATAAGCAGATTCCAGAATAAATTAAAACCTAAAAACCCAAAAGCTAAATTCTGGTCATTTTCTGTTTTTTAGTTTTCTCGCTTTAATATATTCAAATAAAATTTAAGTAATATAGTTCCAGTAATCTTTACCCCGAAATGGCCCGATTAATCAATATGTTCAGAGATATGCTCATAAAGATTAAGATCAGCATCATCATAAGCCAAGCAAGTACAAATATTTCATAAGGTGAGTGAGACGACGATTAAAATTCATAATAATCTAAGTAATCATATTGATGAGAAATCTAAAGAGGCAAGTCGAGGCCCAACAGAGATTCCATCACGCTAAAGTCCTTCAAAATATAAAAGTTGACTCGAGTTTTGACCCAAGAATGATTTGAATGAACATTACGAAAAGTAATGCATCAAATTTAAGTGTACCAAGCTGGGATTCACCCAATCCCAGATTTCGTATAGATGAAGATTTAAGGGCCTTTCATTCCACATTAAAAAATGCAGAGAGTCTAAGCTGGAGAGATTAGTTAATTCTTAGTTTTTAAAACTTTGATGAGAGCGTCAGGATCCCAATTATTGCATAACTAACTAAAGAAAATTTAGTACAAAAATGTCTTAGAGTTTCCTGTAAACCAATTAATCATATTTGACTTCATCAAAAGAATATACTTAAAAGAATATATTTTAATTTATCGGCAGGCTTAAACCCAAAGTTTGGTAAGAAAAGTACTAAAATTTGTAAATTTCTGCCACACAATTTATAAATGGCATTTCAAAGGCTTGCGCTTAACAATTATAATCAGCACTCCTATTGGCAACAAGTTGAAAGCATGCTATGGCTTGATCAATTTGCAAGAATAACTCAGCCAGCGTTTCAAAAAAAGATTACAAAAATTGCTGATTTTGGGTCATCAGAAGGGGCAAACTCAATAAAATTTTTTGGAACTTTGTTCTCAAGGTACTTATCCGAAAGACCGAGCGACTTTTCAGTGATTCTTAACCATTGTGACTTACCGGAGAATAATTGGAATAACTTTTTCAAAGTTCTAAATTCATCGCCAGACTCCTACCAAAAATTCAAATTTGTTCATTCAAGAATTATTGGTGAGACATTTTATAACCAATTATTCGAATACAATTCAATCGACATTTCTTATGCAGCGTTTAGTTTCCATTACTTATCAAAACATCCAGAGCGTCCACTTAATGATATTAATTATTATCACTCAGGTATTTCAAAGCAAGGAATAGAAGATATGAAATTTTTGATAAATTTAAGGTTGAAAGAATTAACACCTGGAGGTTACTTTTTTATGATCTCTCCTGCAAAAGTCACAGGTATTCCTTCATTCGTTAGTTTGACTGATAAAGTATTTTTCAACTTTATGGAAAAAGGGCTGTTGACTAAAGATGAGTTGCTTTCAATTAGTTGCAATTTGTACATTTTGAACCAAGATGAATTTGATATTGTTTTAGATTCTGTTTCCGATCAAGTCGAAGTTATTGAATATCGGTTAAGTAAATCTCTTTGCCCTTATTACTTAGAATATTTGAATGACAAGAATTATGAAAATTATATCGAAAGTCTTCATGGATTTAATAATGCTCTTATTGATAGAATGATTAGAGAACATCTTGATCGATTCGGAAAATCTCACTTAATTGGAGACATTCATGATGAGTTTAAAAGATTGTTTAGAGAATCGAAAATCGCACCTTTTTTTGATTATACCGTTCTTGCTTTAAAGAAAAAATAGATTAGGCTAGTTAACTATTAGGAATGATAAGTGGAATCTTGATTGCATTTACTACAAATCACAAGTTTATAAAATATTAAAAACTCTTATAACCCTATATCATAAATATAAATATGTTAAATATTGTTAATTAAAGAGGCTGACAAAATTATAAAAACTTCTATCATCATAATCCCTTCTCTGTTTCGATCAATTAACATTCATGGCCAACACATATAGAAGAAGATAATTATAAAATTCATAAGTTTTCAAATTCATTCACTCTTAAATCCTTCGATTTATTCAATTAAAATTATACTCATATTTTTTATTCTACAGTTTTAAAAAAGCATATTGATAGAATGAAGTAAAACCCTGCAGCTAAAAATTTTGGTCATTTTAATTGTTAATTTCCTCGCTTCAAAATCTTTAAAAAGCATCAATGCAAAAAAATGCTCCAGTAATAATTACCTCGAAATGATCAAATTTATGAATAAGTTACAAGCTTTCACCCATCATAATTTTAAAGATCAGCATCATGATTGGTTAAACTAGTGGAAAAATTTTATAAAGAGAGTCAGACAGTCTTCTAGTTCATAAATATTTTAGGTAATCATTTGAAGAGCAATTCAAAAAAAGTCGAGGCTCTCAAAAGGATTCTATTTCTAACAAAAAGCTAAAAAACTTGTCCAAATCCTCCAACTTCATAACCAAAAGAATCCACTATGTTCAAGAATAAGCTTGAATTATCATTCAAGAATGAGTAAGTATCAGCTTAAGGAATACCACCAATTTTATTTTTTTAGCTATAAGAGTAACCAACTCAACTCAAAACAAAATAATATTATATTATGACCTATCCTATAAATAATAATTTCATCAGAGGTAAATTTCAGGCTGAAAAGTTTGCTCATATCGTTTATTTTATAAATAGCATAATCATAATTTAAAAATATTCTGTACAGTGTAAATTTTAAGCCAGTCTCTTATAATACCCACCCATTTTATATCATGAAAACTAATTTGATCAAGATCCATCATAATTGGCATTTCAAAGGCTTCCGCTTAAGAATTATAATCACTTCTATTGACAAAAATTGAAAGCATGAATTGGCTAGATCATTTTGCAAGAATAACTCAGCCAGATTTCAATAAAAGATCGCAAAAATTACTGATTTTGGATCATTGAAGTTGCAAGCTCAAAATTTTTGTGAACTTTCTTTTAAAGGTACTTGCTGAAAGACCGAGTGACTTTTCAGTAATTCTTAACAATTGTGACTTTGTAAACCTTGATAAAGTGACGGTATACTTATAAAACGAGACTCATAATGATTCAGACGAAATCATAAACCAAAGACTTGGAATTTTACTTTATTTCAGATTGAAAATCATTCAAAATAATTAGAAATCAAATTATCAACCTAAGTGTTATAATTTTATATAAATTACTTAAATCTCTATAATAAAGAAAGGCCCAAAACCCAATACTAAAATTCTGATCATTTCTGTTTTTAGTTAATTTTTCCCAATATACTTAAATAAAATCAACATAATTAGATATACAATACTATCCCGTATAATGTCTATATTATCAAATTTTTTCTAAGTTAAAGCCTAAATAACAAAGATCAAAATCATCATAAGCCAAATAAGTGCAGAGATAGTTTAGTTAAGTTAGGTAGTCGATTCCAGTTGATAATTACACAGATAATCATGCTGAAGAGCCACTCAAAGAGACAAGTTTAGGGTTAACAAAGATTTCATCACTCTTAAGTACTCCAAATCAGATGGTAGGCTGGAGTTATCACCCAAGAATGAGTTTTCTGACAAAATTTGCAAAAAATGAAAAAGGCTAAAGTGGAAAACAGATATTCACGAAGTAAGATTTCATATATATGGATATTCGAATGTTTTTTCACTCAAAATTAGAAATTTAGAAATTTTCTGTTGAGAAAATCGTTTGTGTCGTATTCGTATACGCTCTAATTGAGCAAACCAGAATGCCAATTATTGCGTAACTAAAAGAAGAAAATCTTTGTGGAAATATGCTTTAAAGTACTCTATAAACTAATAAAACATAATCGGCTTTGATAAACAGAATATACTTAGATAATGTAGATTTATTATTTCAAAAAAATATTAAATTCATCAGATTAAATTTCATAAATGGCATTTCAAAGGCTCGCGCTTAAAAATTATAATCAGCATTCATATTGGCAACAAGTTGAAAACATGCTTTGGCTTGATCAATTTGCCAGAATAACTCAACCAGCGTTTCAAAAAAAGATAGCAAAAATTGCTGACTTTGGATCATCAGAAGGGGCAAACTCAATAAAATTTTTTGAACTTTCTTCTCAAGGTATTTT